>JAOVVH010000023.1:7116755-7126816 GCA_028566435.1 Scorpiodoras heckelii
TCTATCTATCTATAAATCTATCTATCTATGTTTAGATTTTGATGTCAAATAAATGTTAATATTTCAAGGGTTTTTTTTGTTTCATTCTGTATGAATTGTTGGTAAATCCAGCAAACAAGAACATCTTATTTGGGTATAGACACGAATACTTATCTTACTTCACACGACCCAGGCTTGACTCCAGCTTGTCCACTGTTTGCAGCAGTTGTAATTAAAAAGGAGCAGGTCCCAGGTGGTGCTTGCTGGTCTTTGCTCAAAGCCCAATTAGCACAGTTGGATGCCTATTCATTTGACATTGATGTGAATTTGATTGGATGTCTTTAAAAAAAAAAAACCCACAGCCTGGTGTAGCGGATAGGGAAAAATATGTTGTCGTTTTTTTTATAAGTATTTGAAAAGGAATTTAAAGGAGTATGTTTTCTTTTTCTTTTGTAAGTTCAGTTGCATAAAAGTATTCAGTTTCAATATTTCCTGCGTAAAGTACAAATCTTCTTGTGTACAGTAACTCAAGTGGAATTACTCAAGTGTTTTCTACCCGTGCGGCCGACATTCACGCTCCCTTTCTGCTGGACCACAGAGGGCAGTTTAAGTCATGTGTGGCCTTTAGTTTTTGCTCCCTTCAAGAGTCTTTGGTGGGTCAATTTGACCCGAGGGCCACAAAAAAAGAGATGTTTAAGTGGAAGGACGTGGCATCACCATTATATTCTATAGAGACATAAAATGCCACTTTACAATCAGATTTTAGACTTAAAAAATGTGTAATTCAAATATGTTTGAGTCATTAAATCTGTAAACCTATTATTTATGATTAAAGTATTTATTTAAAAGCAGTATTGCCGACAGACTTCTCTACATGCCTCCTAATTTGATGAGATACTCTTACTGTGGCATGATTAATATTTAACTTGTCTGATCTGAATGGATCCGAATCTTTCCGTCTTTCTGTCTGCAGCTGTGACATTCACCGATGAAGAAAAAGAACAAATGAGAAAGTTCACAAATCGCTCCTATGTGCTGGATAAGGCGACCAGACACCATGTCTGGCTTAGTCTAGTGGACATCATCCTGGCCTACATCTACGACGTGCGCACTACAGAAGGAGAACACAACGTAAGTGCAACCTTTGTTCACTTGGGCTGTGTCCTACCCAGCTGGTATGTTGCTCAAGATCAAGGATCTGCCCAGGCGCAGACTTCAAGCGGTGGGGGCCTGGGCTGGAGACGATGTTGGAGCTGTATATCGACACCATGACATGAATCTACAGCTGCTCCAACTAGAAAAAAGCAACCCTTATAGATAATAGAGCACAGAATCACACAGTCACAGATTATAAACAGAGAGACGATGTGCACTGGAACCGTGTAAAGTTAGAAGTACTACCATCACAAGGCAATAATAGAAACGTGTGTGTGTTGGAGATAAATTGAAAAGAGAGCTTAACATGTCAAACTTAATAAAAGACCCGAGTTGTGATTAAAGCGATTTTGACAACATAAGTGCAGCACGAAAGAGCTCAAGAAAGCAGAAAAGTGTCCAAATAAAGAGTAGTCTTATTTTGTGCAACATTGTTTGGAAGCAACATTGTCAACCTTGCAGAAAATATTGTGATGGAATAGGATTATTAGACAGTTTATGATATGATGGTAGCTACTCAGCCTCTCTCATACCTTAATTTTATCAGTGTCAATTATAAGTCATTATAATTATTTAACATCTACACTGTGTTTGTTACAAATATGAGGTTAAATATACCCAAATAGTGAGTGTTATAGAAGGTGTTTTTTGACTAGTTTTGGATTTATTGAAATGACGTGGTATAATCCTTTCTAGAAAAAATGAAAAATTCAGCTAATCAGTTTGCCTGTCACTGCATGGGCCTTAGTGAAACTGGGCGGGTGCTATGATCTCACACTGGTAACTTTTTCTACCTTTTGTTTCGCTGTACTCTGGAGATGGTTCTTAGGGTTTCTTAGACGTGGTTAAATGTGTGTAGTTGATTCTTGATCTGATGTCCCATTCAAACCAATTACACCGATCAGCCGTAACATTAAAACCATCTGCCTGATATTGCGTAGGTCCCCTTGTGCCACCAAAATTGCTCTGACCCTTTTGAGGCATGAAGGTGTGCTGTGGTATCCGGGACCAAGACTTCAGCAGCAGATCCTTTAAGTCCTGTAATTTGTGAGCTGGGGCCTCCATGGATCTGACTTGTTTGTTCGGCACATCCCACTGATGCTCGGTCGGATTGAGGTCTGGGGAATTTCAGAGGCCAATTTAACACCTTGAACTTTTTGTCATGCTCCTTAGACCATTCCTGAACAATTTTGTGTATCATCCTGCTGAAAGAGGTCACTGCTGTTAGGGAACACCGTTGCCATTAATGGGTGTACTTGGTCTTCAGCAGTGTTTAGGTAGGTGTTCCATGTCACACTAACATCCACATGAATGCCGGGACCCAAGGTGTCCCGGCAACACGTTGCCCAGAGCATCACACAGCTTCTGCTGGCTTGGCTTATTCCCGTAGTGCATCCGGGTGCCATCTTTTCCCCATGTAAGCGACACACACACACACACACACACACACGGCTATCCACATGATGTAAATGGAAATGGGATTCATCAGACCAGGCCACCTTTTTCCTTTGCTCCATGGTCCAGTCCTGATGCTCATGTACCCATTGTAGGTGCTTTCGGAGATGTACAGGAGTCAGCATGGGCACTCTGAGTGGTCTGCAGCTACACAGCCCCATACGCAGCAAACTGTGTGTTCTGACATCGTTCTATCATAACCAGCATTAACTTTTGCAGCAATCTGTGCTACAGTAACTCTTCCATGGGATTGGACCAGACAGGCTAGCCTTCACTCCGCAAATGCATCAGTGAGCCGGGGCTGCCCATGACAGCGTTTTCAGCTCATCGGTTGTCCTTCCTTGGACCACTTTTGGTAGGTACTAACCACTGCATACCAGGAACACCCCACAAGACCTGCTGTTTTCCAGATGCTCTGACCCGGTCATCTAGCCAACACAATTTGGCCTTTGTCATAGTCACTTAGATCCTTATGCTTGCCCATTTGTCCTGCTTCCAATGCATCAACTTCAAGAACTGACTATTCACTTGCTGCCTAATATATCCCACCCCTAGACAGGTGCCACTGTAATGAGATAACGTGCATAATTTGACGTGCCATTCACACTGTAAATATCTGCATATGAAAAAATACATTTACAACAGTACAAGAGATACAGTGTCACCACTTTACTGAATCAAACCTTTATATGCAGCCTATATAACACATTCGACTGTGCATAGATTGTTAAGGGACAACATTGTGACCCATCAAACAAAAAGTATGATGAAGATAATCCAAATCAAAGCCTTGAAATAAAATAAAGGTAAGTCCTCATCTTTTAGAAGTTATGATGTCAGGATTTTTAACAGCAAAGTGCTTAATTAGTGTGATAAAATCCACTTTCCGAAGTTTTTCTTTCTTTTATTGTGCCACAGTCATATTTTCTGTTATCTGGCATTATGACAGTGAGCGAGCTAATATCAAAAGCACATGAGATTGCACTTGTGTGAGTCTGTAACACTCTCACTGACCAAATATGAGCTAAGGAATTCGAAGCACCTATTTGGACAAAGTAACTTGGACAAATTGTTCTTGATCTTGGTATTAATCTCTGGATTGAAAGCCTAAGTTTTTATTCATAGGTTTTGTTTAATCCCCCGGGGCAACATCCTAGGTTAGTCCAAGCATCAGTCTGGCCATTTCTTGGTATTTTATCATTTTAAAATACATTCCAGCATTCTAGCATTAAAAAAAAACAGTCATTGAACAGATGCCACATACCAGCAGTAAAAATAGATACGTTAGTGTATGAAAATAATGCTTTCTTCAGGGATATGAGTTTTAAATCATAAGTTTAAATGCGCCGTAGAAGCTGAAGCTATAATTCTGCAAAGACCCAGGGTGCAGCTCTTGTAAACAGATCTGTTGGAATGCATCCCAACAGTATGACATACAGTACTGTAAACGTTCTCGAACATCTGCGCTTTAGTTTCCTGGTGCGAAAGCTGGAAAGCTATTCACATTTCCTTCTAGTGTTTCCTTTGTTGAAATGTGTGAATGTGTTGGTGTGAAAATGTGTTGCTCTCATTATGTCATTATGACAAGAGCAAAGCTATTGAAAGGTCTGCAACTCGAACCAGACATGTATGATGTGGTCTGTTTGAGTACGTCTGAGGGTCTGTGTGTTTGTGTTTTTAAATGATATGCCTGATGTGTAATACTGGAGAATTGTTGTGTATTGCAGGTGGAGTCAGCGTGGACCATCAGAAAAATCAGCGGGACCTTAAGCTGGCTGGAGGTAGGTAGAGAATGTTAAAGGGTCGATTTGACTATTTCCACACAGAGTACCGCTGTACTACAGATGTCCAGACAACAAAACGTTTGTTTCTATGTCATGCAAAGCAGTAGATATACAACAACTCAGTATAACAGAACATCTGCACTAATATGCACCAGTAATGTAGCCAGTGTAGCCTGTTGCCTCGAGGTCTGCCATCTTGTGTGGTCTGTGTTGCTTTTCTGCTCACCACGGTTGTAAACAGTGCTGTTTTGAGTTAGTGTAGCCTTCTGTAGCCCACTTGAACCAGTCTAACTATTTTCCTTGGATATTTCTCATCAGCAAGGCACTTCTACCCAAAAGAACTGCAGCTTACTGGGTGTGTTTTTTTTACTGAATTACATGAATGTACTTTGAATATAACGAATGTACACGAAGTCTTTAACAAACATGATCAGGTTTCTCCTGACTGGTTTTTGGGACGGTGCTATCAAAAATAAACTTTATCCACTCAGCTGTTTTGTCCTCTAAGGCTGGGAGCCCAATGTAGTGTTTTTGTGTTGGCCTGTACATCCGACAGCATTTTCCCGTTCATTTTCCCTAACTTCCACTTGATGCTGGAGCATCTGTGACTCGCCACAAATGAACAAAAAAAAAGGCGCCCTTTTGCAAACGTGATTCTAAAGCCATGGCTGGAGATACTCATGCAGTAGCTGGAGATATTCTGATGGGGGAGGGGGGCCTCATTCCAGTAATTTTATGACATTTTATGCTATACAGATTTTGAAAGAGAGTGACTAATCCCATGTTTTCTGAAATAGGCAACTTCTAAAGAACTGACTGGGTTTCATGTGTCAAAGTAGGTTGTAGGTTGGTAGACACTCCAGAGACACAACTGTGTGTGTTCAGTCACGGGCGTCTGTGAGCTAATGCATACAGGAGGTGGGTGGGAGTGCTTTCCTCCCAGTGTGTTACACCACACCCGGAAGTTGCATGAACAGCAGTTCGAAAAGAGGCGGCGAACGGTCTCACGTGTTTCGGGGAGGCATGTGATAGCTTCGCCCTCCCTGACTGGCAGCTTGTTGTGTGACATGGGAAAAATACCAGTGGGTGGGAATTGGATACAACTAAATTAGGGAGAAAAATTGGGGGGAAAATCCAAAAAAAAGAAGAAGAAACTGCAAGGTTTTATTATTTGCTGTTTTGATCATTTGGTCAGTGAGTGTATTACATTAATGTTTCTTGGTATTAAAAGATCTAAAAATGTTTACTGCTGCAGAGAAAGAGGTAGGAGTCCAGGATTTTACAAAGGGTTTGTGTTGTGCTGTGTATAAACAGTAGCAGATGTTCAAATACTTATTTGCAGCAGTAACACACAAATAAGTTATTTAAAAATCATACATTGTGATTTCCGGATTTTTTCTTTTAGATTATGTCTCTCACAGTGAACATGCACCTAAGATGAAAATTTCAGACCCCTCCATGATTTCTAAGTGGGAGAACTTGCAAATTCGCAGGGTGTTCAAATACTTATTTTCCTCACTGTACTAGTGTATTATCTACTGGTGTATCATCTACCAGTGTATCATCTACTAGTGTATTATGTACTGGTGTATCATCTAGCGGTGTATCATCTACTAGTGTATTATGTACTGGTGTATCATCTAGCGGTGTATCATCTAGTGGTGTATCATCTACTAGTATATTATCTACTGGTGTATTATTTACCGGTGGTCTGTAGTTTATTATCTACCGGTGCAATCCATAATTTCTGAAATATCTTTGCAGAGTAAAAAGAAGATCCATTATAACCCACCAATATAAACACGTATTCACTAGGAAACACATTTAAGATACTTTGAAGAAATGCCTCTAATTCCTGAAAGGAGTAAAAAGCTTAAGAATTTTTTTTTATTTTGCAGTTAAAACATGATCTGCCTCAGTGTCCTTAACTGAAAGAGACACATCACAGTCATGCCTCTGGATTTTCGGTCTAGCAGGCCGCAGGGGGCATGACAAGGGGCATCAGACCATTTATTCATGTGGTATAATGAAGACAGAAAATGGCCTAGCTGTGAGATTCATCTTTTCCTGGTTGATCCACACAGATGATAGTACTAGCCTTTTTAATCAGGGTTTGGGTATGACATTTTACATCTCTTTACACTAAGTGTGGCAGGTGTGAATTATTAACATGCATAGACATGTTACATATTATGTTTTATACAATTAGCAACAGCAAAGAAGCTAGTCTAATTGTATGACATACAATTTTTGGCCAATACACAAAAAATACTGTGGAATGCAGTATTAAATAATAAGGAGAAGACTAATCTATTATTTTTTATAATTTCATCGCAGTGGTAGCTCTGTTGCTCAGAAGGTCATGTGGTCAAATCCCAGCACCACCAAGCTGCCACTGTTGGGCCCTTGAGCAAGGCCCTTAAACCTCATCTGCTCAGTTGTATAAATGAGATAAATGTAAGTCACTCTGTATAAGGGTGTCTGCCAAATGCCATAAATGTATATATAATTGTGTATCTGCTTAAAGAGGATGCATTAGAGACAATACTTCTCTCACCAAAGTTTTTCTGACACACTTAAAGTTTGCTGTAACCATAGTAGATGTGTTAACAACACAAAATAGCAAATTAAGACCTGCACACGAATCATGATAAGGGGCTGCATCTCCACCAACACAATTGGGGCACCACACTTCAAAGGAACCGTGAAAATGTGACATTAAATTATGGTTGCTGGATAACTTTTTTTCCTATAAAATTTATTTTACACATTGTCAAAAGAAAATCTGTGCATGTAAATTTGAATTTAAATGTAGATACATAAACTGGAAGTATATTAAATAACAAAAAGGCTCCAAATACTTACAGTATTGTGACTCCTGAAGCTACAAGATTATATGTATAGCCACATATCCATCTTTCTTCACAGCTCATTTAGCCAAATAATGCTATTTTGTACTTCCCTTCCAGCTTTCAATAACATACTCCTGGTTTGTCATTCATCATTTGGAGGAGTTTGTTGTTCAGGCTAGTTAATGCATGGGCATCCTATTAGCCACCTGTGCAAACTCAGGAACCAGAGTAGTTTTCTTCCTGTCTGCCTTGTCAATTTTGGCATTTATTGATTCCATGTCCATAATCTTGCAGCAGTTACACTGCACCAATATGACAGTATTAATCCTGTGAACCCATTAACCATGGGGTGGCTGTGGAGTGAACCAACTGAGCACACAGGAAGGCAGGAAGGTCATCAAGACAGGAGATTTGTGCAGAAATGTTCCGGCCCCACAGGAAGCAGCCTCATTTAAACACAGTTACAGTGCCTAGGAGAGCTCTTTGCAGTCTTCATTAGAGTTATTTTGTATGTTTTATTAACTGAAACTCCAGCAGTACTGAAAAGGCACAAGTTAGCTGACGCTGCGCTGTTCAGTGGTTCTGAGGGCAATAAGCAACCAATTTCATCATCATTAACATTTTATTCACATGTGACCAAAGCCTCTAGGGTCTTTACTTCACAGATGTGCTGCAGTGTTTCTTGTGCACTCATTAATTCACATTCAATGAAGCCAAACATACAGGGGGACAAGTAGCTACAGCCAAGGATTTCTCTTTTTTCACTTTTTTCAAACAGTGATTGAAGCCAAACTGGAACAGATGACAACCTTGTGGGTAATAAAATGTTAAATAAACTGAAGAATCAAGAAAGTATGTAGTGAATGTCAGGCTCATTGGCTTGCATATTTTATTTCCATATTATTTCCATAATATTTCCATATTGAACAAAGAAAGGTTAGGCATAAACAACAATCTAGTTGTCACCATGAAGAACAATGTAAACAAGAGAGGCACATGAAGGGTGCAGACCTCTGCCAAGGCCAAAAGTCCACTTCTTTACAATATTAAAATTAGTAGTCTCAACCACTACTTATATAAGGTCTGTCCA
The DNA here is from genome assembly GCA_028566435.1 of Scorpiodoras heckelii. Lineage (NCBI taxonomy): Eukaryota > Metazoa > Chordata > Actinopteri > Siluriformes > Doradidae > Scorpiodoras > Scorpiodoras heckelii. The sequence goes on from JAOVVH010000023.1 coordinate 7,125,071, forward strand.
GAAAGTAATGAGAAGGAAATTCCCGCGCTCCAACGGGCTCCCACATGAGGATGTGTTTTAATCTTTGGGAACAAGAAGATATCACACGGAACAATGTCTGGGCTAAAGGGTGGATGTGGAAGGACTGAAATGTGTTTTTCAGCCAAAAATGATCTCACAACCAGTGAAGTGTGACTCGTTGTGTTGTCATGATGGAGGATCCATGAAGATGTGATCTGACGGCGCACATGCAAAACCCTCTTCCACAGATAGTCCAAAACTCCAAGGTAAAATGTTTTATTTACCGTTTGGCCTTCTGGTACGATTTCTTTATAGATGATCCCTTGAGAATCCAAACAGATGATGAACAGTGACTTGATGTTTGATTTGCTCATGCAAGCTTTCTTTGGGTGATGTGATGTTGTCGTGTTCCATTCAGCACTTTGTCTTTTTGTCTCAGGATCGTACTCGAACACCCATGATTCATCTCCCGTGATCACTCTGTTCAGGAAATTGGGCTCTCTTGTTAAACGATCAGCTGACGACAGGGAAGCTAGTTCATAACCTGTCTTAAACATTTCAAGAGTTTCTGATGCACTTTTATGGATTTCAATGCAAAATTTGATCATGTCCCGTTGCTTCAAACTCACTTCATCAGGGTTTCACAAAAACAAAGATCTGGTCAGTGCGAAGGCTAGAATGCAACTGAAACGGGTCCTATGGGTTATCTGAGATCCCCCTCTAACTGACCATGAACCACCATCCCCATGCATAAGCCCTACACAGTACAGAAATTTCATTTGGATAGACCTTGAATATATCTGTATATATTTCCAAAACTATTCAAACAAAGAGCTATCAAACTGAGCTGTGAAATGGTGGGCATGACTGCAATTCGAATGGATACAAAGTAAACTCAAATGCACGTATATCTAACACCAATACAGACAGACAGACAAAAAAAAAAGACATAAACAAACTGTACCGAAAACATAACGTCCTTGGTGGAGGTAATTATATCATGCTAATTAGGATCTATTACATTGAGGATTCCTAAATACCCTTGAAAGTTGTATGGGGAACACTGCTAAAAGGAGTCCAAGTAGAACCTCTTCAGGCGTTAGCAAGTGATGCGATATGCCAAAGAATCTGCCAATGACAATCAGAGTGCTGCTTATGGGCTTTAAGTCTTTGAAAGGGGTATAAAAAATGGTGCATTTTAACATAAACAGAAGTACACGAAAAACTGGTAATACCAACTGGTATAGCAGTTAATACTTGACAGGTTCCCCACGGGATCTTAGAGGGAATGTTCCACAGTCCTCACACGGATGCTTGTATAGGCACCAGTATTGAATTCCGATGTTACTTGAAGCAGTGTTGTACGTCTATCACGTGAAATGAGTATTGCTAGCCAACGCTAGTCATGTTCACCCAGAGTCTTTTTACAGGCACGCTGCTGTCGTAAGTTCAAGGTTTTGCCAGAATTCTTGTAGTCACGGTACACCCTTGAAATGCTTATACATGAAAATCCAAACTTCGCTTCTACCTCTGAAATGCTATCACCCATCTCACGAGCTCCAACTATTAAACCGCATTGAAAATCACCAAATCATGATAATCTGCCATTCTCACAGTGGAAACAACTCTAGAAGCTTCCATAGATTTCTATTGCTTTATATACACAACAGCTTGTGGTTAAGGAACCAGCCTTGTGATCGGAAGGTCACCGGTTCGATCCCCGATACCGACAAGACACGACTGAAG
>JAOVVH010000023.1:7185620-7197435 GCA_028566435.1 Scorpiodoras heckelii
CCCACTTCCCCCCTCCTCCTCCTCCTCACCCCCCTTCGCCGCGTTTCTGCTTCTTCTCGGTCCGTGTGCTAGCGCGAGCACAGCGCAGAGCCATGGCGGCTTCTCTTCTCCGCTCTACCGCTACCGACCCCGAGCAGCTAGTCAGTCACAGACAAAGGGAGATTCACCGGAGCAGACGCCGGGCCTCGTCGAAAAAAATGTACCGACTGACACTTTGTGTCGTCTCGAATCTCTTTGCTCTTTGGGGGGGGAAAAAAAAACAACGGACGTTTTTGACGTCTTGGTCAAAAGCGTCGACGCGGTTCGCGTTAGTGAACCTAGCTGTAGCCTGGTCGCGCGCTAGCGTAGGGTACAATCTCACTGTGTGTGTGTGTGTGTGTGTGTGTGTGTGTGTGTGTGTGGTAGTCTAGTGAGTGTTAGCTCTACTGGGGGGTGGGGGGGGGAGAGAGAGAAATAACTGCTCTATGCTAGTTAGCAAGCTAGTTAGCGTTAGGTTTAGTTAACTAGCTCACGGAGCGAGTCCGGATTTCAACCAGCTTGACATTTGTCACTTTGCGTTACTGTGGGACTTGTTTGGCTTTATTAGTTAGTTAGTTAGTTCGTTAGTTAGTTAGTTAACCCAATATGACGCGTCAGTTTGGTGAGTGACGAGTGAAGTTGACCGTATTGAAATGTTTCCGTCTTGTTCCTCCTCCTCCACAGGCCAAAAAGACAAGCCAAGCCGGCGGCGGACGACGGCTACTGGGACTGTAGCGTGTGTACGTTCAGGAACAGCGCGGAAGCCTTTAAATGCAGCATCTGCGACGTACGGAAGGGCACATCCACAAGGTAGGGCTTTTCCCCGTCTCTCTCTCTCTCTCTCTCTCTCTCTCTCTCTCTCTTTCACTCCATCTCTCCATCTCTCCCTCTGCCTGCTTAATGTAACCGTGCTGGTGGTGCTGCTGGTCTTGCTGCTGGTGCACATCCACTTCCTACACAGCCTTGTCTTGGAAAGAGCGATGCTCCTGTTTTCATCCACCCTGTTGATCTCTTTTCTATCTGGTTAACAACTAGTAGAAGTGCATGGTGTAAAGTTGAACATCATGCATTTACATGCATTGGTTACACACGGTCCCTACACACACACACACACACACACACACACACACACACACACACACAGTCTTCTTCAGTGTTTCGCAGTCGTCTAGTGCAAAACTCCATAACCCTTTACAGTTCTTTACAGTTTAGTCACTGTATGTATGTGTGTACGTATTTTCCAGATGTTTATTATTCCACACTATATGGCCTGGAGGTGTCCTGTGAGGCATTCATGCTGTCAGGTGTTTTTTTTTTATTTATTTATTATTATTATTCTTAACCTATCTTGTTTTCCTGCCTGACAAGTGGAAATCGAGAGAGGAATCAGTGCTCCATAAATAAACATTCTCGTCTGGTTAAACGCCGCCGTTAGGGAGTCTATTAACCGTTAGGAAATCTTGCGGTTCTCAGTTGCTTCCTCTCCTGTAAGTGATGCATATTTGTCAGCGATGATGAAGTGCTACTCCGGTACAGCCTCCTGTGTGACGCACTAGTGCGAAACCTGCCTGCGTTTGATATCAGCTCGGAGCAGAGTTGCCTAATGGCAGCGGACGCTTTAGTGTGGCTGCGAAAGTTTTACTCGAGTACCGTTCAAAGCCTTAAAGCCGAGGAGCAGCTCGTCTCGTCGGGAGAGGTTTGATTTCGTGTCCTGTCCGGAGGTATTCGTGTGTGTTTTCGTGAAACCCAGTCATCGTGCGGTTCTTGTAAATCAAATATAAACCAGTCTGTCGGTGCAGTACGTGTGCGTGTTGTGTGTGTGTGTGTGTGTGAAGCCGCCAACACTTCTCATCAGCTGACTGATGTGGTGTCTACAGCTATGAGTAATGTGTGGCCCAGGTCAGGAATCCCCATGCGCTAACCTTTTCATCTGCGGTTTTACACTCGGCGCAGAACCGACATTCAGGGTGGTGGTGGTGGGGTGTTGTTTGTGTGCGTACACCTTTAAAAGGGGAATACAGACATCCTGCAACGTAACTGTCGATAACAATAACATCTTCCTTCCAGAGTCGAATGAAGTGTAACAAAACAGAATGATTTGCAGGAAGTAGATGAGTATGATTTATGGTAATGGAAGAACGTAATACCACGCATGTCAAAACACCAATCTGTCTCGCACCAGCAACTGCCAAGCCCCTGTCAGCCGGGTGAATTAAAAACCCGAACCGTTACAGAGGAAAGACCCACAGCCGCGTTTGATCGGAGATGTTCACCTTTGATGGACGCGATTGTTTGCTGATGTAAGAATTATGTCTCTCGCTTTAATGAGCACTAATTAGCCACCTTGTGCTTGTTTTGATGTATTCCAACAGCGTATCAGGGAGGGTGGCTCACGCATGCAGCAAAACGACACGCACTTGTGATTGTTGCCGATTTATCTTCTACTCACCTCGCCTTTTATCTAGGTTTCCAGTGGCTGAATGGGCCTTTGTGTGGCTATAACACATTTAATTTGCCAATTATTTCACCTTTTGATGGTGCTGAGTTCAAAGAACACATCCAGCCCGTAACTGTGGTCTTTTATTTTATCCATTTCTTAGTGGTAATAGGTCTGAATGTTTAGTTGTTACACCTACATGTTTGAACATTTCTGTTAAAATTGATTGAAGTTCTTTGGTCAGTACCAGAATATCATACAAAGATGATCACAGTGATTGAGAGCTCTAGAAATTTGCAGCACTCCGAAAAAGATTATACTGCAACACGTTTTCAGTTCATATGATGTTTTTTTGAGTATGTCGAAGCTGAATTTGAGCATAATTATTATGAATGAAAAGTCTGCGTTAAAGTCAGTTCTGTTTTCAAATGGTAATAGCACGTCCTTGTCCACTGTAGCACAGTGACTACACACACACCTGAGGTGTCTTCAGCGTTCTGCACCTTCCAGTGCCCGCTGCACAAACCCATCCCCCCAACCCCATGTTAACGTTAGCGAGGTTATCCAGGGTCACACGGGTCGGAAATCCTGCTGCATCACTGATGCCAAAGGAAGAGAGGCTTGTGCTGATGACACCTCGAAGAAAGCTTAAGGCACGTGATTATGGAATCCACAGAATGACAAAAGTCATTAATAGAGTCAAAAGTGCAATTGAATATCTTGTGATTTTTATTAGAACTACAGTCTTTATCAGTGATGTTAATAAAAGTCCCTATATTACTCATTTATTATCTGCCACTTCTCAGTCACCCTCTTTTATTGATTCCAGCGTGTTTAGTCATTTATCCGCGTCCACATTTGCTCGTCCAGCATTTCCTAATCTCCTCACAGCTTGTATGATTAGAAGAGGGGCATTTGAGACTATAATCAGGTTGATCAGAGACTTTTTATTGTCATGAAGATCAGCATGTGAAGTTGAAGTGATTTATTAATTCCATGGGATTACTAGCAGTGGATCTCGGCTTCATATAAATAGTTGGTTCATGCAAAACCGGGCAATGCAGCTTAGGTACAGAACCAAAACCATGTGCATATGTGTGGTGTATTATCTCTGTTTAGGAGCAGAATGACAGAGAGGCAGTGTGTGTGTGTGTGTGTGTGTGTACAATGTCTAGTGGTTTATTAATGCTGTTAAAGCTGTCACTCAATCACTGTGAAACGGAAAAGTGCAGAGTCTAAAGACTAAATGTGTAAAGTATCAAAGTGCATTTTATTATGTGTTATGTAATAGAAATTTTTCCATGCAGCGGCGTGAACTGAAACATTAACCATAAAGATAAAAAACAAAACACCACCACTGCCCTCAGAGGAAGTCCAGCTGTCCATTCGTATGCATTGCAGCTGCTGAATTTGTTTTGCTGTGCATTAACCTCAGAAGAGCCTTAACCACCATGTTCTAACGTTGCAGTGCAAAGCCTGAGAGCAGAGCCGCAGAATGCGACACCAAGTTTCTGTATCAGCTTTCATACTGGCTGTTTCGCCATGCACATATCAGTATCTTGCAGGTTTCAGGAAGTGTCCATTAGGACTTTCTTAAGTTGATTGATGTGTAGGATTGGAGGGGAAGTGCCAGGCAGGCTTTGTGTTACCTTGATCTTCAGTGTGGGTGTACATTACTTCTGCTTCCCCTGCAGATTCCTGCTGGCCAGCCTGGTCTGCTCTGCACATCTGTAAGCTTTATGTTTGTTTCGTGCTCAAGGGGAGTGTTTGAAGTATCGCAGTAGTCGTTCTAGGGTTACATTCTGGTTGACTTGGCTTTGGTTTACTTTCTTCTCCCTTAAAGCCTTGTATGTTCTTGTACATTCTGAAGGTCAACTTCTCAGTGATAAATAATTGTTACAAGAATGAATAATAATCTGCAGAGGAACAGTAAATTTGACCTTTATCTGTTGGGCACTATCAGTTCATCACAGCAAAACCTCCAGACTGGTTTATAACCAGTAGGCTCTCCCTAAGTTTCCCTTTTAAGCTGCTACACACTCGTTCCAAGCAGGTCATTTGAATGCTATCAGTCTTTGAAGAGTGCTGCTGTAGCACGCAGTCAAACATAAGTCTGAGATTGCCATTTGTGGGCGACCTGCTTCATGTGTCAAGCCAACCAGATGGAATATTAAGTGTCTAATTGCGTACGAATTTGTTGCAGTCTGCTCAGTTGAAGTGCTCGGTTTATAATTTGATGGGAAATTAAGGCTTTAAGTGCTTAATTCTGGATGGAGTATGCTAACAGTGTGTTTGAACACTACCTGTGCGCGCAAGCGGATGTGTGTTTGTGTCTCCGTGTCACTGTGTGTGTTTGATATAAAATGATTGAAGAGATGTTTATAATCCAAGGATTTTCCTCACTGTCCCTTGCGCATAATGGAGTTTTAGAAGCAGTCTGTGCTGGTTTTTTTTGTGTCAGTGCCCTCATCTCCTGCATCGTTAGTCTGCCCCGATGTGGTAATTGGGGGATTTAATTTGTTAATGAGATGTGAAGATTTCTGTAAGTGTCTGAGCACTACAATCTTTGAAATCTTTTATCAGTTGTATTCTTTTGTTTCACGGTTGCAACACTATGAACACTACATGAGCGATCACAGACCAGGCTTTCACACTACAACACTCTGTTACCTGGCGAGATCCCTGCTGAAGTGCACCTGATCCCAAAAATCCCACTCTCTTACAAAAATAAATGCAAGAGATGTCTGTCGTGTGACTTTGGCTGTGGTGGTAGGAAATAAGAGAAAATGTGGTGGAAGAAATAAGGATCGGCTCTTGCATTAGTAACAGAGTTGAAAATGTGTGGTGTGTGTATTCAGCTTTAGGGATTTAAAACATACTCTTTGTTACGATGCCTGAAGTCACCAGTCTTTGGAGATTAAAAAAAGTGAAAGACACTTCAATTAGAGAACTGTTTTGGTTTGACTGTTGACTACCTGGAAGCACTGTAGGGTACTTCTAAAATTAAAATAGTTGTGAGTTATGATTTGTGTATGGTAAAAGTTACATTTTAGCCTTCTGAGTTTTGGTTGGCCAAAACCCACACCCAAACTTCTACTGGACAGAGAAGTTTTTTTAAAAGTGAAAAATAAAGTTCTTCAGTCTTTTCAGTAGCCTTTTACGTTTAAACATATGAATAAAACATATGCTTTCCCCGCCAGTACTGGTGGGAGTCTTGAGTGTGGGTTTTTGTTGAGTGTGAAACTCAAGATCAGCAGTGGGAGAGATTGTTGGCTAAGGGACCCAGCAAACGAGTCGAAGCCACAACGCACTCTCTAAAACTGCCCTGTGAATCAGAACATTGAGCGCCAACCAGATGACAAGGCACGGGGGAGAAGAGAAGGAAAGAGGAGAGGGATAAGGAGAAACGTGAGAGGGAGGGAGAGAGTGGAGCGAGTGAGTGAGTTGGAGCATGCTGTGAGAGTGAGGGGAGCAGCAGTTTGATGGACGGCGGTGTGGGGATGTGCTCGCTCAGCCGAGAGGCTCCCAGAGGGAAGGCAGAATGGAGCACATCATTACGCAGCAGAGGGACCCCCCCATTACCCCCCCTTCCTCTCTCTCTCTTGTGCTCTCTCCTTTTTTCACTCTCGTTCGCTTACTTTTACTCCCCCATGCACCACTTGCCCAGGCACTTGGGTCATTCAGTGGAACAGGGGGTGGGTGTTTATCCGAGCCATGCGCTGGTGAAACCACAACATGCAGTGATCAAGGTTAATTCATGTAAGTGAAACCACGCACAAACAGTAGTTTTACGGTCGCGTTTCTGTCAATTGCCTTGAAGACAAAATAATTTTTTGCAGTGGGAAGTGTAGTGTTGAACTTTAAGTTGTATACATTAGCCACTTTTACACCAATATGCAATGTTTAAAATCGTTCATGACTTATGTTGTTTACAGATCAGTCACATAAATGTATTAGTGTCTCTTGTGGTCTGAATATATGTAGGCATGGTTTCATGAAGTTTCATGTTGTGGTCTGTCTGAGATACAGTAGTTCTTGTGTAATGTCACTATATTTACTCTTGGATAATCTGTTGGGTTTTTGCTCAGATGTGTTCGGAAATTAAAATCATAACAGGTCTTGAGTCATGATATCGTTGGATTGATTTGGAGTCAGTACAAGTTCTGGCTGTAGTTATTATCTAACCCTGATACAGCAGTTTCCTAACCAGTTCCTGATGGAGCTCCATGTGTGATCACACTCCTGCTCAGTACACTCAATTCAGGCTATAATCCTTGTGTGGCGTCACCAGTAAGAGGATTAGCACTATTGTCTTATTACATGCCGACATCTTTTTGTGTTTTACTGCTAATACTCTTAACGGGCTAGTATAAATGAAACCTGAATTTTCATCTGTTTTGTGAAATAAATATTAATATAGGTGAAATATTGTTAAAGTACCACTCACTCCATTGTCGATAGTGTAGATTTATAGAAACTAAGCAGTGAAATCAGTCTATTCTGGATTAGTTTTTTCTTCGACATCACAGGAACTAAGAGGTTAGTAGGTCTCACCCATTCACCTTAGAGCAGGCTGGCCCTGCCTGTTTCTTTACAGCAGGCTATCAATGCCCAGTTGCAACAGACAGTTAAAATCTGGCCTGTCGGAGTAACAGTGTGCTGTAATCTCTAGTAGATTGTCCTCTCCTTTGGTTTTGTTATCTGACTCCGGCTCTAACACTTAAGGCTGTATTTGAGCAGATGCCATTATTTATCTCCCAGAGTTTTCTTCACAGTTCTACACTTGTTACACACAGGGGCATGGTGTGCCTCAATTTTATAATCAAGGCAACTAAAATATGAAAACGTTGTAGGATATAGGACCATCAGAGGTGAACACACATAGTACTTTTTATCCTTGAACCGCTGGCACTTACAGTTTTACTGACACAGTGTAATATTAAATGTTCCCAGCCTGATAGTTTACAGAGATTATTTGGTTTTATTCCTCCCATCGTTTCTAAAACATTTGTGTCTGTAGCCTGTAATTATCTTTTAAGATTTAAAGAAGAAATTGACCAGCTCAAAGTAGACCCTCCAATTCTTAAATGCAAATCACAAAAGCCCTGTTGAGTAGTCTGTTGTTTGAGCCTTGTGCATGAAGAGCTGCTTTATGGCATTTCTCCTCATTAGTTTTGCAGACCGGTCTGGTCTAGACGTAAAATATCCCGCGAAATGTTGTCTCTGCGTAGCAGCATGTCGTTTTGCCCAGAGCCTACTTAAGCTAATTCAAAACAGGTTCTGTTTACGCAAGATGGGAGAAGGAGAAACAAGTGTGCAAGGCAGTTGTGGCACATAGTGCCGGAAAAAGGAGAGGAGGAACGTGCAGGCAAGTAGCACACGTGGCATGTCAAAGAATGTGGCGGGCTTCTGCTGACGGACGAAGCTAAGAAGTGTTTAGCACCACCACACCACCTATCTGTCAGCCTCAAAGAAGGCAGGCAGCATGTGGCATGAAAGGTCGGCTGGGGGAGGAAACCCTCTATTATGGACAGATGATGGAATCAGCTTTCTGCCTCCGGAGACAGAGCACTTACTGTCAGTGAAGCACTGGCTTACTTGGCACAAGCTTCATCGTGTTTTTTTCTCTCTGTTTAACTCTTAGCTTTCTACAGTTGGTTCTGTATTCTGGCAGCACTTTAGGCATAAAATCCTTATTTGCAGTGTTTCTCATCACAGACCATGGGCTGGAAATTATACGTATAATTTGGTTGCTATGATCAGTCATTACGGCAGCAACGCCAAGACAAAGACAGTGTGTCTTTTCACCTGCATCAGCTAAGCTGTACTGAGAAATTGGCACCTACCTGCCTCTCCGTGTCTGTCTGTCACCTTCTGTTGTGATCTGTCCATTGCTCCACATGAACGTTTTAAAGAACTGTTTCAGAACCATCCTGAAACTGTCAGCTGCTCTGAAGGGAAAAAATTGGCCATCCCAAATATTCACTTTCTTTTGTTTACAGTAGTGTAAGATTTATCTTTTACTGTTATACCATCAGCAGTCAACTGCTTTTTGATTGTTCTGACAATATATTTCATACAATAAAGACTAAATAAGCATGGCCATTGGTAAGAACATCACAAATACACAGACAGCAATAAGTATACCATATTATCAGAAGATGTGTTTTCTGAACACACAATTCAATTATACTCAAAAGACGCAGGTGGAGAGAGAAAGAAAAGAAACAATCTTGGCTGCAGATTACTTTCATATGCTACAGTGAAAGCACTCCACTTTAACATGTGCATGGTTTAACACACACTCAAATTATATTTTTTGGCTACATTTTTTAAAAAATGACAATTTTATTGTGTTTTGAATACACTATATTCGTGTTTCTGGATGAAAACACTGTTATTGCTGTGTAATGCACACACACTCATGTTTTACACTGAGCTAGTCTAACCTAGCTTAACCACATTGGGATTTGATCAGGAAATACAAACCCCCTTTCCAGAAAAGTTGAGACACTTTCTTAAAATGCAATAAAAGCTGAAATCTGTAGTTTGTGAATTCACTTGAAGATTTATTTAACAGACAAAATGGCAAAGAAAGATTTTCAGTGTTTTCAAAGATGAACTTTGTTAAATGTAAACAAATTTAGAAATTCATGGCTGCAACACACTCAAAAAAGTTGGGACAGAGGCATGTTTACCACTGGTTCACATGACCTTTTCTTTTAATTATACTTTTGAAACATTTGGGAATTGAGGATACTAATTGTTGTGGTTTTGCAAATGGAATTCTTGCTGTGTACAAGACTCCAGCTGCTCAACAGTCCGTGGTCACTGTTGTCTGATTCTCCTCTTCATGATGCTCCATACATTTTCAATAGGACACAGATCTGGACTGTAGTCAGGCCAGTCAAGCCACATTGTTGTATCTCATGCAGAATGACGCCTGGTATTGTCCTGCTGAAATAGACATGGAGTTCCTGAGAAAAGATGTTGTCTTGACTGCCACATATGTTTCTCCGAAATACCAACATATGACTCTGCATCAATGGTACCTTCACGTGCAGATCACCCATGCCGTGGGCACTGATGCACCCACATGCCAGCATAGATGCTGATTTTTTGCACTTTTCATTTTGGTAACAATCTGGATGGTCTTTTTCATCTTTGGCACATAAAATCTGATATCCATATTTTTCAAAAACAAGCTGAAACGTGGACTCGTCTGACCACAGAACACTTCTCTTGGTCCATCTCGGACGACTTTTTGCCCAGAGAAAGCACTGGCATTTCTGCGCAAAATTTTATTGCTTCCTCTTTGCATAAAACAGTTTGAGGTTACATTTTTTGATGCAGCGGTGGACTGTGTTAAGTGACAGTGATTTTCCAGTTTCAAACAATACCACCTTGAGGGTTCGTTGGTCACACACATTCAGCAGCAGATTCCACCCTTGACCTATACACATCGAGATTTCCCCTGACTCCCCGAATCCTTTTCATGAAATTATGAACTGTAGATCATGAAAGACCTACATTTTTTTGCAATCTTGCACTGAGAAACATTGTATTTGAACTGACTGACAATTCTCTCATGAAGTTTGCCACAAAATGGTGAACCACGACCCATCCTTGCTTTCAAAGCAAGGTGAATGCTTCTTTTACACTTTCAGTGTTACTTGTATAACCTTTTCTGTCGTATTTTGCCTCTGTCCCAATTTTTTTGAGTGTGTTACAGGCATCAATTTCTAAATTTGTTTGTATTTAACAAAGAGAATTAAGTTCATCATTGAAAACACTGAAAATCTTTTCTTTGTACTTTTGTCTGTTAAATAAAGGTTCAGGTGAATTAACCAATTATAGATTACAGTTTTTATTAAATTTTTAGTGCAATGAAAGTGTCCCAACTTTTCTGATAAAGGGGTTTGTATATACCAGTTCATAAATATAAATGTTTTTACTTTTTTAACATCTGTCATACAGATTAATTTGCAACTAATGATTTGAATAAGCATTACTAGCCTACACATTTAAGACAACACAAGCAGAAGAGCTGAAAGAGCACTTTCTATCACCAGCTAAGGTAACACTTAACATTATACCCAAAAATGGTTAAATGTGATGAGTCAGATAATTTTGGCAAAGTTAATCCTCTATAATTATTCATTCATTCTTAGTTATCTAAACTTGGTTAACCGGGTGGCCCAGTTTTGCCACCCAGCTTTCCGTTGCCGTGGGAATCGGGAGAGCATGACAGTAGTCACTTTTTTGTGGTGAGCTTAAAAAAAATCCCACTTGCCTTACCGTGATATTTATCAACCTGTTACTTGTATATTTTACGGGTATAATGTATAAATGAACACAACACTACATGATCGTCTGAAAACTGTCGCAGGACTGACATCATCCCATACCCTATTTTCAACATCCCCAGGATGGTAGAACGGAGCACTGGTTTCTTTGTGTGTCCCTCTGTGTCTGTTGCACTGTATTTCTCTGTTTCTCTCAGTGACACCGTCTTTGTGTCGCTCTGTGCTGCTCCGTGGTGCTCGCGGTTGTGCCGTGGCTGTCTGTTGCACGGTGCCTGTGCCATGCTATGACTGTCATTCTCTGCTTCCATGTTGCGCTGTGCCTCTGTTATGCTGTGTCTCTTCTATGCTGTGTCATGCTGCACCTACGTCACGCTGGGTCTCTTTTGTGCTGGTTTTTTTTGTGCCGCATCCCTGTCATGCTGTCTCTGTTGCACGGTCTCTCCGTCACACTCCCGCTGTGTGTCTGTGTTTCTGTCTTTATGTTGTTCTGTCACTCTGTGTCTGTATAGCCCTGTATTGCTATGTAACTGTGTCTCTGTCTCTGTGTGCCTCTCTGTTGCCTTGTTTCACTCTGTCTCTCTGCATGTCTCTGTTGTACTTTCACTCTCTGTCTCTCTGCATGTCTCTCTTGCACTGTGTCAGTGTTTCACCCTTACAATCTGAGCTCTTTTTTTTTAAATCAGTTGTGAGTTGGAGTCCCGAAACTGACAATACCACTCCAATTGTGTTCATATACTATAAATGATCATGTAATTATATAAGTAATAAATAAAAAATGCTAATTTCTGCGTTCATATATGTTATTACAAAGACATTTGTTTACGTAGTTCTGTCTTAAATTGCAGCATCATATAAATCATTTAACTTCTGGTGTTCCATCTGCACAAGCAGAGCTCAAATAGGCCTCCAAAGCATAACATTATCTAGGTGACAGTTTAAATATATACTCCTGTTGCTGCAATATATCATGGCACATATGCAAGTGTAAGAACAACACAGAGAGATCCAACTGCAAATTTATCAGAAACTTTTTTGTATGTGTTTTCTTCTCCCA
>JAOVVH010000023.1:7197535-7217657 GCA_028566435.1 Scorpiodoras heckelii
AGCGAGCCCTGTAGTTGTTTTCTGCTCCCAGTAAAGGGAAGAGCGAGCCTTGTATGTGTTTTCTGCTCCCAGTAAAGGGAATTGCGAGCCTTGTATGTGTTTTCTGCTCCCAGTAAAGGGAAGAGCGAGCCTTGTATGTGTTTTCTGCTCCCAGTAAAGGGAAGAGCGAGCCTTGTATGTGTTTTCTGCTCCCACTAAAGGGACGAGCGAGCCTTGTAGTTGTTTTCTGCTCCCAGTAAAGGGAAGAGTGAGCCTTGTAGTTGTTTTCTGCTCCCAGTAAAGGGAAGTGCGAGCCTTGTAGTTATTTTCTGCTCCCAGTAAAGGGGGGAGCGAGCCGTGCATGCCTGAGCTTCTCTTTGCTAATCAGTCAAGTGCAGCTTAGTTATAAAACAGTCTAAAGGCTAAAGAGCATTTAAAGTGTCACCACATATCACTGACAACAAGTAATTGCTATTGATTTGAATAATGTTTATCTATTGGTCACATTTTACCAGTTGAAGTGCAGTGTAATAGTGACTACATTATGGGTCTGAATGGGAGGAAAAGCTAACAAGGAAAAATAGTCAACTATTTTAACACCTCAGTCTGTGTTGATGTTTTAAGTGAGTGTTCCAGCAGACTGTCCTCTGTTTGTCATGAGCTCTGAAGTTCACAGGTTATCAATGCTGAATATAACTGACTGGTGCTGCAGCGTTAAATGATTAACGTAGCATAGTTTACTATATTCTATACAGTTCCAAGTTACTGGCTAAGAGTGAAACTCTCCGGCTAATTCACATCTAAGCCTAACCAGAGAACTGCTTCTTCTCTCAGTCTGTGTTGTTGCCTTTCTTCTTTTCCTCCTCTCTTCTCTGCCTTCTTTCTTTCCCTCCCCCTCTCCCTGACACTGTGCTGCCAAGTTGGAAATAAGGCTGTTGTTTTCTTGAAATGTATTAATAACTCATTTTTGAATAAGACAAAATATACTTGCGTGACTGCTTTTACTGTATGTTTGTCAGTCTTTCCTTCCTCCATTCTCTATGTGCAATCTCTAAATGATTCTCGAAACAAGAGTCAGAATTTGTCTGGGGAAACGAGGGGGAGGTGAATGTTTGATGTCCTCAGCTCAGTCTCTGGAACTCAGGTTTTCTCTGCGGGTTTGCGTACTCCATCTCAGCTTTGGTGAACAGGCGCCATGCGACTAATCGTTTAGTGGAATGGCTTATGGGAGCTGAATCCCAGAGCTTGTTTAACACTCACTGAAAACCAGCAGTGCCATCATCCCCCTCTGCAGAGGGCTTAATATGCCTGTACTACAGGATCAGGCCTCGCCTCTAACTGTTATGCCGATGATGGCGTACGAATGTTGTCTGCCATGGTGATGATGTAAGATGCGCTAATGGAGAAGCGGTTTTGGCTTGTGTTTTACCTGAGATTTTACATCAGGATTTTTGGAAATGTGAACAGAGCAATGTACCAAAACATCTTCAGCTGCATTATGGAGGGAATGGTATGCAGTCATTATTTTCTCTCTCCTGCTCTCTCTCTCTCTCCCACCCTCCAAACCCCCTTTTTCTCTCTGAGCATCCAAGAGATTTCTGCTCATGGGGTTGATGAGTAATGGAATCCGTATGGTGCACAAAACACATTCGCTCTGCAGGGAGAAATGGTAGTAGTGGATAGAGCTTGGGTTACTGCTGCCCATTCCAACACATTTATTTACATTTTTGTCGGTCAGGTCTGTGCTGCAGTTGTCAGTATGATTATTTGTATCTTTTGACCTGTCTGCTATCTGTCAATACACTAAAGACCACTGCAGTCCAAGAGGCTACTCCTGGCAATCCTGTGTCGCTGAAGAGCTGTTTTAATTGAGGACTTTCCTTTAGCCTCTCTTCACTCAAGTACTCTTATTCTGCCACCCCACTGGAATTGATATTTCATTTATCTCTGTCTGTAACCTGACACTCCACTATCACCTTAAGCCCAGTGTACATAAATCTCAAACAAAGCAGACACTAGGCACTGTGTATCTAAAAAGTGGATGGTGGTGAATTTCGTGCAGGAACTTCCTATGTGCTGGAGTCAGTGTTTGTGTAATTTGAAGGCCAGATCTTATATATGTAACTCTTTTGTATGGCTGTAATTCTGATTGAGCTTTGTGTAACTCCTTGTTGCTTACTGCCTGTCTGCCTGGACTTGGAGCGTAGTGTGTCAGTGACAGTCGTTTTATAGCGTCTGGCCCACTTCACTGAAGAATGAAGGGGCGGTCGGGAGGAGGAACTGTCAATCACTGTCTGAGAAGGTGGTGTAAAGCAGCTGTCTGTGCTACTAGCCTGTCTGGTTTCAATTGTTTAGAGGTTGGCATTCATTGATGTTGTACTTCTAGACTGGTTGAGCAGTTTGCCCGAGCTACAGAGTGGTAGCTGTTTCATCACCGTTCCTGCTCAAAATTATTTTGGTTTCACCCACAACTACTTTGGCAGAGTGTAATTTGCAGTACTGGATGACTTTCTTAAAGAAACATTATATAAGTCATATTGGACAGAGATCTGATTCCTGAAGTTGTTTGCATTTGGTAATCTGATCAGCTCCATGGAGAGATACTGTCTTGGTAATTGAACAGAGCATGGTTCTGCTGTTGGTCATGTGCTGGCCAGTAAATAATGCATTGTGTGGTTTTGTGCCTTGTCGTGGCAGGTTTAACAGTGGTCCTGACATGCCATCGAGCATTCATGGCTGAATTACAGCTGGCGCTGAATCATGGCTTAACCGCCTGGCCTATTTCTGCTCTTCTAATCTACGCATGATACAAATCTCAGCATTTGGCAGCAGAACCTGAGTGAGAGGGCAGGTTTGAGCAAATCAATCACAGCCCTGTCCACCTCCAGCACCGCTCCCGGCCTAACCTCAGGTGGGAAGTGGTTTCGGATGCACATTAGAGGTAGACTCGGTCGAGCAGGCATTTAGCAAGGCCTCAGTGCACACTTCTGGCAAATCCCTCAGCTGGATCAGTGCAAATACCTCTAGGCTCTCCTACAGTGGTTAGACAGAATTATGCCACTTACTGCTTAACTGTTCTACTGAGTTGCTTTTAGTGTATAGTGTGTTAAGTATGTAATTGCTGAAAATTTGTTTGAGTTCATCTTTGAGATTTTCTATGAAGTTAAATCAATTTTATGTAATTCAGGGAATTAGTATAATGATAAAAATAAGTTAATTAATTCCTATTGTTCTTGGCTGTATGATTTTTAGGAAATAGCAACATTCCTCATACAGATGTTCCAACACCAATTCCCCAAACCCCTTTTTTTGAGTGGCTGGCATTTTTCCCAGCAGTTCTGTAATCCCAAAGCACGAACTCCTCTGGATTGCTCACGGAGATGGTATTGATTATGATGTTGTGCTGGTCCCTTCGACATGATTCCCTATTATGGGGAGATTGATTGTCTTGTGATTGGCGAGTCCCAGTGGGACAGGAACCTGCAGCCCATCTGTCAGAGGGGCAAAAAGAGACATCTTTGGGATGCTCAGTCACTTCATGGCCAAGATTTACTACACAAGCGAGGCGGCTGTTTTATTCTACAGCGTAGTCTATTGCATCACTATTGATGAGATGGATCAATAATAATGTTAATATATCAACAACAAGGAAAGTTCTCGTCTGAGTACCTGATTTAAAAAAAAAAAACCCAAAAATGATATATATGAATATAAGACTGCATCATTTCATTAACAGAAGTAGGTTTTGTGATTTGCTTAGTTTTTGTGCCAGTTAGGAATATTTCACCCAAAACCAGAAGTGCTCTCTTTTAGTGAACTGTTGTCTCAGTCCAGGAAAATGCAGACACAGCAACAATGATAAAAAAAAAAAAAAACAGTGTGACTGTTTAAGGAAATCCTCGTCATCTATATATTCTTGTCTGGAGCTCTGCGTATGATCCCTGTTTCAGGGTGTAACATAATTTGTTGCAGAACTGTTTACGAGTAAACAGTAACTTCAATAAATTAGAACCGGTAAAATAATTTTAATTATGGACATTTCCATAGAATTAGTGATGCCAGTGAACATGGCAGACTGAGCATGCTTTGGTATTTTTGAGCTGTGTTTTTGTCCTGTTTGATCCTGCTCTTGTCTGCTAGCTAGCATTGGCTGAAGTTGTGTAAAAGTGAATGAGTGTGTGCCCGCGTGCACTCGGAAACTGCGTGCTGTTTAACGAGACTGTGAATTTTAGCACTTTGTTACTTCCGCCTCACTCCTACTCCAGCAGCTATTTCAAATCATTTACAAATGGGGTGTTAATGTTAGTAGACATATTAAAGAAGACGACTTGAAGAAATTGTAGTCTGCTATTAATGTTTGCTGTCAATTAGATGTAATTGGATGCAATTAGATGTAATTGGATGATGTCAGGTAATGCCTTTCTTTAATTAAATCATCATAATGAATAATCTTGAGCTTTTTCTTTCTTTTTTTTCTATTTGCATATTCAGGACTGTATTTGACAGAATATTTGAATAACAAAATAACAGATTTTTGCAGCCCTACATTTAAATAAACAAGACCCAACTTGTTCCTCTGTCTGAACTGTGACCTGCTAAATGATTTCAAAGACGGCCTTCAACAAGTTAGCAGATGGAAGATAACGAAGGCAGGTTGCCATGTCAAAATGTTTAGACGATGTTAATAGTGCTAGTGGGCTCTCCAGCTCTCTTCCCCCATTTCCGTCCGTGTTCAGTCTAGTTGCTTTGTTACCCCTAGCTGCTGCCAGATGTCTGCCATTATACTTGAGCATGAGCTGGCCTGAGTTCTGCCTCAGATCTCAACCACAGCCCCTTGGCTTTTAATTAACTCAACCGTGTATCGAGAAGAGAGAGGGAAGAGAGAAAGCCTGCAGCACATGGCTGCTGTCTGGACTCTTTGTGGGTTTGTGTAGGAGTGAGAGGTGTATTTGCGCAAAAAAGTGAATAGCCACAGGGCTTTCACCATGTCATTGTATTACCAGGAGTCGTTGTAATCAGATATGTCCACCTGTGGTGGCGCTTGGCCTCACATACTGGCAGGACAGATTGCGAAGCACTGTGCAGTCCTTTTTTTCCTGAATGAGGCCAACCCCCCTGGCCATAATTAGATTACGGCCTGTCATTGTCCCACACCTGTGATCCTCACACTCATTTGTTAAGAGAGTGGAGTAATGGGATTAGGCTTGTAACAGGCACACACAGCTGGAGCATAGCATAGCATATAGCACGGCACACACCCTATTAATAGGGAGCCTGAGAACACCATAGGCAAAAACTTAAACTGTCTGTAGATTTTAGAGAATGGATTTCCTTAGAATAAACTAATATTGGAGGTGATGCTGTAAAATTGTTTTTCTGAATTTTGTGAACTTGGTATAGTTTTGGCTGCTGATTATGACCTGGTAATGAGCTTGAGCTCACATAGCATAATGTTTATCCGGGGAAGTCAAGGTTCATTTTTTAAAGATATTTTTTCCACATTGTTTACTCTAACAGTCATAGCTCATTCCTGTACAGTAGTTGAGATTCCCCTGTAAGATGGCAGCTACAAATCTAAGAGGGGTGAATCCTAAAACGAAAACGCATGAAGCCAGCCGTCACGTCTTTTCTACAACAGGGTGAGCGCTTGGGAGCAGTTTTTACTGCCACATTAGTGATCTGTCTCACGCTTGTCTCGCAGAACAGTAAGGCTTCCTTTTCAAGCTATGTTTTGATCCACACCATTTCTGTCAACGCGTGACTCAATCTGTCTATTGTTTATGCTCCAAGTGATTTTTTTTTTTCCACTTCCAGAGCAGTGACACATAAACTCCACTCCCTCTTTCTATTACATGTTGTGGATTATGATTATAAAGAGCACAATGTCACCGTTTTACAAAGTGTTTGTACAGTAGTGATGCAATAGAAATACTCTTCAGCCCAGTCTGTTGATCTGTTTAACCAAGTAGCACATACACAATGGAAATCAGAATTTGTTCTACCTGCACTCAAGGATGTACTTGCATTCAAGGAAGGTACTTCGTTTGACAACACTGCAGTTTTGTTTTGGTCACAGCTCTCAACTCTTTGACGGAGTCATTATCATTTGATCACATTTCACTTAAATTATTAACCGTACAAGGCACTTCAGTACCTCTACAACTTTCTTGAATGAATACACTTACAGAGCCCTTGATTAGGAACCCCCATACACTTGCTTATTCTTGCTATTATCTAATCAGCCAATCATGTTATAGCACTACGATCCAAAAACCCATACAGATGTGGTCCAGCAGAATGATTCGAGTGTTTTTGTAACAGCTGATCTCCTGGGATTTTCATGAAAATAGTCTCTAGAGGTTACCCATAACCTTGCAATAAAGGAAAAAACATCCAGTGAGTGGCAGTTCTGTAGACAGAAACACCTTGTTGTTGAGAGATGATAATGTCGAATGTCCAAACTGGATTGAGCTGACTGAACAGCTACAGTAACTGAGCAACACGAATCCATGGACCCAACCTGCCTTGAGTCAACAGTCCAGGCTGCTGTAATGGTGTAGGGATTTTTTTTTCTTGGCACATTTTGGGCCTCTTTAATGCCAGTCAATCAGTGGTTGAATGCCACAGCCTGTTGTTGCTGACTGTGTGCATCCCTTCATGGCCATAATTCCAGTATGATAATGCACCATGTCACAAATTCAAAGTCATCTCCTGCACCTGAGAAATGCATCAGGACTTGTGTGAATCAAGCATGTCAACATGTACCTTGTGCCAACATGAATTCAGTTCAATTCAATTTTATTTCTAAAGCAATTTTAACAATGGACATTGTCCCAAAGCAGCTTTACAAAGACATAAAATCCAGACAAAGCTTTATCATTTGTATACGTTTTATCCCTAATGAGCAAGCCGGGATCGACGGTGGAGTCTCAAAGGAATGACACTTGTCACCCTTATGGAATCCGTGCCATGAAGAACTGAGGCCCAAACCAGTATTAGTGTACTGTTCCTAATAAAGTGCTCTGTGAGTGTATATCTTGAATATTTGACTTAAGCTGTATGGTACAGTAAGCTGTGTTGGCAGCTGTTTCCCGTTAATTATTATCTACTGTGTTTGATGGGCTATAAATGTTGGAATGTCTTTCCAAATTATTTATAATTTGTATAGTTCATCCTTCAAAATATCTAGGACTGTTTTTAATGATTTTTCATCATGTCTTTCCTTTAATCCATCTTTGAAATGTGTTATTGATTTCATTTTGCTCAGCTTTGCTATAGACAATAATGTTGTTGTTTTTTTAATCCTAGTTTGACAGCACCCCAAAAACTCTTCAGCCAGACTGAGACATACATTTTGTCCAGTAAAATACAGGGGGTTGGTATGTAGTTAAGTATTGAGGTAGAACCACATTCAGTCAGGTTAGGGGTAGTTTTGATGTGTTTTTGATGTGTTCAGCATGCCGCCCCCCTTAACATTCACTCTGTGAACTCTGAATGTCCCCCACAGGAAGCCCAGGATAAACTCCCAGCTGGTGGCTCAGCAGGTGGCGCAGCAGTATGCCAACCCTCCCCCTGCAAAGAAAGAAAAGAAGGAGAAGCCTGAGAGACCCGAGAAGGAGAGGGTCGATGGTGAGCGACCAGAGCGAAACCTGCCTGATGTTGAGCACCCAGTCAAGGACAAGATAGAGAAGGAGCATGTCGACAAAGACAAGAAGGACAGAGAGAAAGAAATCACTGTTGCCCTCCCAAAGAAACCCAGCAGCAAAAAGACCAGGTACTGCACATTGTGTGCATAATACTGCAAAGCGCGTTAACATGAATCTTTTTCTTACGCATATTAACTACTTCTGGTCAACTCTCTGCAGGCCCAAGATGGACAACCATCAAAGCCCACCAAGTGAAAGAAACAGTATACAGTCTGGGAAATCAACCACCAAAACTAAAAACTCTCACATCTCAAGGTGCTTTAGTTTCCATCTTTACTTTTTTTTATGTACTGTTTTATACTTGATCTAAGGGAAGAATATTTTTTGTCTCCTATTTTATTAGAATGTTTAATGCCATCCCGTTAAAAAAAAACAAAAAAACAACAAAAAAAAAAGAGCGATGGCAGTATATTAATAACTACAGTTTCAGATGCCTTCCTTCAGTTTGAATAGCTACTGTTAGTCATTCTGTCACTGAACAAAGCTGGCAGACAGCCACAGTGCATCTCAATATAAGAGCTGCTCTGATTCACAAATGCATCCTCCTGCTCCCTCCCCCTTCTTGCTCTACCCTGTTCTTTCTCCGTCTCTGTCTCTGAATGAGTGTGTTCGTCGTGGGCTGTGCTCAAATGAGCAGTGCAAGGTTTCACTCCCACACACTCTCTGCTGGCTGTTTTCCCGCTGATCTGTCTAGGCCTGGCCGATAGGACAATGTAATCGGATATCAGCAATGTCTAACACACAATTGCCGTTAATCCTTTATGAACAGTGATTCCTTATATTTTGTAAGGAAAATGGATAGAGAACTACAGAGGTGTGTTGTTGATTGTAATCCGTTTATGAAATGCTACCGCCAGCGTACCAAAATACTCGATTATGAATCAAGTGATTGCTGCAGTGTTGAAGGAAATTAGTAAAGGCAGCAGGCAGGATAAATAAATGTACATGTGCGAGATCCGACATTGGGCTCTTGGATGGCGAATGGAGGCGCGTGTTCCCAGTGAGCAGTGCACTGCTAGGACTGAAGTGTATGATCTGTCTCTCAGAGGGATTCAGATTGGTTCACATGCACACAGCAAAATGGAATCAGTTCTCTAAAGGTGGCTTTTCATAAAGTAAAACCAGCAGTGACACAATGCAAGTGTCACCAGAAGGCATACAAGCTAGGCCAACCTGTTCATAATCTGTCATAATAGCTAAGGAGCGCATGCCACAGAGCTCTGACAACATATAGCAAGCAGTGTAAAATCTTCTTTAGTGCTCTCACTGTAGGCTTTACATTGTGGCACAGTGACTCGATGCCATGAGGAAGAAGACACTTAGTGGGGGGAAAAAAGTCAGAGTGAAAAAGTCCAATTCTACTGTTTTGTTAGGAAATTGGATAATGTATAAGGCTAGCCATGAGCAGTATCTTAACATGCTAGCATCTCTTAAGCCCAGGCCCACTGGCTTGCAGCATGGCGAGGTGTTAGATGTGAGCTCACAGATCTGAGGAACATGCCACACTCAGCAGCAGTATATTGTTGGAGACCACTCGACCGTTTTAGGCAACGCGTATTTATTTTCAGTGTTCATATCACTAATCATACATGCCATTTATTTATTACTTGATCTATTTTTCTTTGTACTCTTTTGTACCTTATTGTAAGAGAAAGATCCTTGCATGTCCCATACTTTGGAATAACCGTTGTGATGTTTTGATTCTGGTCAGCAGACCCAAATTGAAGAATGTGGACCGGAGCACGGCCCAGCAGCTGGCCATCACGGTGGGGAACGTGACGGTAATAATAACGGACTTTAAAGAGAAGACGCGTTCATCCTCCACATCTTCCTCGACGGTGACGTCCAGCGCCGCCTCTGAGCAGCAGCACCCGAGCTCGGGCTCCGAGAGCTTGGACAAGAGCTCGTCACGTGCCTCCACTCCCAAACGAGATCTCTCGCTTGGCCACGATGAGTCATTCTGAGCCTTCAAACTGCTCTTGGACACTGTGGCGATGCTGGCTGTTCTGCAGTTCTCTTATGCCCTGCTCTCATTCCGCCCATCTGCTTTCTATTACCAAAACAGGAACGAATGTTTGTCACATCCCCACATTTACACAAATGTCGATGCGCGTACGTGTTGATGCGTGCACGTACATTTCCTGATTGGAGAGAACCTTGTCTCCCTGGACGCATAGCAGTGGATTCTCAGCATCACACCTTGGTAGCACTGGAGTGACAGCAGGGCCAGTGAGATGGCATCCCCACTCTTGTATGTATTGTTTTATACTTGTAAGTTAACATCTGGCTTTTTTTTTTCTTTTTTTTTTTTGTATTAAAAAAGTCTGCTGTGCACAATAACCGCCTACACTTTAACAATTTCTTGAATGGCTATGACACTTATTTATTATCTGTTGTATCTTAATACTTTTAGAGATTATTCCCATTGATACTTCGCTAAGTAGCATGGCTGATGGTTCCATTTTACACTTGTAATGAGTTTTTAATGAGTTTGAATTGTTTTCCTGGAGCCCCCTGAGAAACTCTCCCACATTGGTGCTAGCTACACTGTGAATCCTTTTTTTTTCCTGCTCAGACTGTCTTTCACACATCAAGGTCTTTAAGCTTAAATCTATTTTCGCTCATTTTTCCACAACTCCGCCTCAGCTATTCTCTATTTTATTTCAGTGCGTGCTAGGGGAAGGCTGTCTGCTCCTCGTGGTGGCATTTCCAGCCCTCATTTTTTTTGCCAGGCAGGTCTGACTGTTTTCTAGCGTTTCCACAGTCCAGACTTTTGACCCCGGTCCCCGTGATGCCCGTCTGTGACGTCTGTGAATAGAACATCTTTTTTTAATCATGCAGTGGTCGGGTCTGGATCAATATGAAGAGGAAGCTGGGTATGTTTTGGGTTAGAACTCTTAAGAGAGCTTTCAGTTTATTCTTATGCCAAGGAGTTAACTGGATATGCTCTGTTGGTTTGTTTGCTGTTACTGTTGGAGTTAATTAAGGGCATTGTCAGGCAGGGTTATTTCTAACTTATTGGTTATTTATGGCATGTTGTACAAACACTAAACGTTTTAGTCGAGGAGCTACACTAACCGGTCTGGGTTAACGTTATGCCATAATGACCCACGTTATAATTTTCTTACAGAGTGTGTTCTAGCATACTTGAATCACAGTTACGGCTTCTATCATTTGTTTGGTGAAGGATAAAAAAGTAAGACAGAATGTAGACTGTAACCTGGGACTCAGATGATTTTTACTAATTGTGTAGAGCCCCATGATGTCGCTGAAGGAAAACAGAGGACACAATAAGGTTTTTAAGGGTTTTATTTTTGAGTATTCAGCTGTGTTGGACAAAAATCTGACATCCCCGTAATGGTCAAAATAAGAGTAGTAATACATATCTCTCTCTCTTTCTCCCCCTCTCTCCCTCTCTCTCTCCCTCTCCCTAACTTCCTCTTGAACTGTATTAAACCTGTATAAAATGTGTATATGATACGAGTTTTATTTATTGAAGGACCAAAGGAATTTGATATTGACATGATAAGACAAATAACAATTCGAAATGTAATGATCATATGTGTGATATATAATAATACATTTTAAATAAAGTCTAATATAATCCATATCTAATTCTTACTGTCTAATTCTTGTTCACAATTTACTGTGAAACTCATCAGTTGCTTTGGAATCAGACCTGTAAAGACCGCATCAGCGTTTCGATGTTGTACATTACTGTGTTGATTCTTACAAGACATGGTCAGTTAGAGGGTCACATCCTGTACAATAGTATTACAATATATAAACTTTGATCATCAGTCGAATTGCTTCATACTAATATTCTCGTGACTGGGTGTTGTTTAGAATCAGAAGTGTGAGCAGCCGTGAATGTATCACTTGTGTATCACTTGTAACAGAATTGAAGACTTGGTTTTTGCTCTTCCAGTAACACGATGAATTGAAGTTTATGCGTAGTTTTCTTTTCTTCCAGTGGCTTTGGGATATGTTCTGTTGAGACGGCGGTAGTCCATAGTCCTCTAGTGGTATGTACAAATGAAGGCTTTATTGGGTCGTTTTTTGAGACCATGTCTTGTTTGTGTATTTGTGATATTAACCGGTGATCGTCGGATTCTGAAAGCGTCAAGCTGTAACCGCCCTCGACCGCACGCATCACCCGCGCTGCGCTTTAAGTACACAGTGAACCACATACATGCCAGTTGTACCGAATTGGTATGACTTGTTGAGAATATGCAACACAACGTGAATAGAACTACATTGGGTAAATTCACAGGAAAACAATATGGGGGTAGGGGGAGGGTGGGCGTGGGGTTTTAACATTTCCAAATGCTTGCCACATTCGAACCCACTTGTGCTTGTTGGAACTTGCTGAGCACTGTATAGCCTACTTTACATTTCTTATGAATATAGCCATCTTTTCACTTGCCTTACCCACTACCATGAGCAGTTAGCGAACTTTTGTAAAATTGTAAAGAGAATAATGAATTGTATCTTAATTTATTGGAATTTTTAAAAGAAAAATCAACTTAAACAATGCTTGTATGTGTATCTCAAAAATGGTGCAAATGTCAAAATGATAGGCTACAAAATGGCAATGGAGCTGAACATTTTCTTTATTTCATTTGTAATTTTTTTTAAACGCGCAAGCAGTTCTGTTCTTGTGTACGACCAGTAACCTTAATTTACTGTGTAAAGATGGTTACGTTTTTTTTTTTTTAGCTTCCTTTGTCAGAAACCCACTCATTAGAATGCTTATTTACTTGTGGTATACAGTAGCATTAACTGTGTGAAAGTTCGATATAAATGTACAGTACGCCCAGTTGCTTAATTTGATCCTAATCCGATGTTGTTGTGAAGCGCTTTTCCAGTTTGTTTCGTAATAGCTTAGGGTCTGTTAGTTTATTAATCTAACTATTTTATTTGAACTTTGTCATGCTTTGCGTTTCTTGCCGAGTGTTATTGGTCATTTTTGTGTGATGGTTGCGTTGAAATTTCCTTGTGTAAATGTATATATATATATATTTTTTATTGAACATTGCTCCTTGTCTATAGCTTACTACACTGTTCAAATACTACAGTTTTCAGCATGTGCACGACTTTGCTCTTTAGAGGCTACCTTATCATTTTCTTCGCTTCAAATAGAAATGTCTATTTATGCATTTTTGGCTTGTAGTTTTTCACAAATAAAATGTCCAATTTATCTAAAGTTCCTCGACTCTCTGTCTTATTTCTCTTGTACATCTGGACTGTGATTGCAGCACGTGCGAAATACACATGGTGTGTTGTATGGTTGTATCAGCCTGACTGCATTGGATGAAGGTTTACTTTTTCTGCGAAGAATTACTTTGAATAATTGGACAGTTTCAGTGCTGAGACATTCAGTGTCCTCCTTTCCACAATTTTCAAAAAGGGACTGACTGAGGAATTTATAGCTGCTATGATCTTTTCTTCTCGACTCCTTATCCATCTTGGGTGATCAGCTCGCGAGTGGACAGCGTGAATGTGGCCACATTACACTTGGACTGTGAACAGCAGTGTGTCCTCATGTGTCCCTGCCTACTCACCAGTGTTGCCAGTTATTACCGAATCAAGCTATTTTTTTAACTGTCCCCCCACTGTATTTTTTTTAATCACCCATGTTTTGAACATTTTATCAACCAAGTATGTGAATGTTTTTAGAGAAAGTGATATGGCCGTAACCTGCAGGAATAATAAATGACCAGCGCAAGGATGAATGTGTGTGAACCTGCTACCTAAGAGTACACCTGCATACAAAGTCGATAAGACCCAGGACTATCCTGCATGACCACTGGAGCAGTGGAAAATATTCTGGTGTCTGCACAGGAGTGTAATATTAATAATAATGCAAAGCAAAATGAAATAACAAAAATGCTGTCAACCGAGAAATGACAGACCACAAAATAAGGACCTGGTCAGCAGCCATGCATTTTTAACACATCCATATAACACATGCATTTTTCTCATCCACTATGAAAACACAGTGAGTTTTAAAATTTCGTCACCTGGAAGGTGTTTTCGGAAAATTAAATTTTCAGCGGTACAACATGCCAAGAAAAAAATGGTGAGGAAAAACTTTATCCTTACGCACGGGTACAGAGTGTCTGATGATTTAATTAATAAATAATATCCAATCACTAAATATAAACTGGTTTCCCTTTTGGTATTAGCTGATATTTGTGGGTTTGGTTATGCAGTGACGTGGAGTTACTTTTTGGCAGATTTGGCAACCCTGCTTCAGATCAAATGTAAGCAGCTCATACAGCCATGTCAAGTGGAAATACAAGGTGTCCACTAGTGACTGAATCACCAGAGGTGGGTGTTACTAGCGAGCGTGAATACGGCCTGTGTGTTAGCAGGCCTCTGCTATCTCTTGCCCTCTAGGCCTGCTGGGAGCTGTCTCAGCCAGGATTAAGATGTCAATGAAGGGCAACCACCAACAGTGGAGATCACTGACATCAGACTCAGGGGAGCCTCTGTCTGAGCTGCCCTCTCTCCACTCCCTGCTGAGAGCTTATACACATCCCTGTTTCCCTCATATTCACTCTTGTTCTTGATGATTGTGCCCCTGAGCCTTGGCCTGGCATTGACTCTGTGCTTTACACAGCCACTGGCTAATAATAATTAATAACCAACTATGAATACATTTTTCGGATTAAAGATATTATGCGTCCTAAACCAATATGAATACAAATAAGAGTGGCAGATGGAGCTTTCTTTCTTTCTTTTCTCTCTTTCTGTAGGTTTAGTTTTGGAAACCCGTGCTAGCTTCGGACCAGGTGTGCATCGGCATCCTGAAGGACAGTAGAAAAGAAGTTTTTTTACTTAAATGTGAAAGTTTAAAGACACCTCTCTCTGAAGTTCGGGGATAGGCTTGTCAGGTTTCCACTTTCCAGTGTTTCCAGATTATAGCAGTAGGATTCACATTAAATAAAACCAACTCCAGGTATAGACCATACTCAAAGGTACCGGTATGTATATTTTGAGCATTAACAGATACAAATACAGATATGTTACAATTCTAATAAAGTACCAGAAAAACTGGTACAGCAGTTAATACTGGGTAGGTTCCCGACGTAATCTTGGAGGGAACATTGCACAGTCCTCACACTGATGTTTGTTGAAGCCCCAGCGTTGAAATCACACCTATCACATGAAACTATTCTTCTCAGTCGATGCTGGTTACGTTCACCCAGAGTCTTTTTATGGCCATACCGCTGTCATAAGTTTTGCTGGAATTCTTGTAGTCACGGTACACCCTTGAAATGCTCATACATCAAAATCCAAACTTTGCTTCAACCTCCGAAATGCTACGACCCATGTCACGAGCTCCAACTATTAAACCGCGTTGAAAATCCCGAAATCGCGATAACTTACCATTCTCACAACAGAAACAGCTCTAGAAGGTTCCATAGATGGAAGCTGGCAGACACAACAAATGACATGCATAGGTGGCGTTGCTATGTATTTCACATAGGCTCCAGTACCAGTTTTTCTGGTACTTCAGTGCACAGTACTGTGCAGAAATCCTAGGCTCATGTAAAGAAATGTTGTAAACCAAAGATGCCTTCAATTAAACATTTCTACATTTAAAAAGAATTTACTGTAAAGAACAGTAACCAGTAATAAACTAAAAACAAAGTCAGTATTAGGCACAACTCTGTTGGTAAATGTTACTGAGCAGCCTGGAGATCCTGGCACACTTCATCTGGTAACTCAGCCACCGCACTTACTTGTTATTTCAGATAAAACACCGGAGCCTGAAAAGTGGTCTGTTACATAATATGTAACTTTCCTTACAGACTTTTTTTCTACGTTCAAGTAAAATATCCAAGCAAAACCTAAACAAAAACTAAACGTCTGAGATTCTACATTTGTAGCTGGGAAAAGTCAGGGCGTGTATACACAGTAAGGTGCAAAGGTTCTAGGCATATGCAAAGGAATGTTGTAAACAAAGATGCCTTTGAAAATGATTGTAAATGGCATTTTCTGCATTTTAAAAAGACTATAAAAACCAGCAAACAGTAATAAACGAAGCAAAGTCAATATTTGGTGATACCTTGGTAGTTAGAAAGGGCAGAGGAGAACTGGCTAGACTGGTTAGAGCTGGCAGGCAGTTTAGGAGTAACTTATCTTAGAGTAATAACTTTATCTCACTGCTCACTGGGGTGGAACAGTGGGTAGTGCTGTCACCTCACAGCAAGAAGGTCCTGGGTTTGATTCCTGGGCAAGGTAGCCTGCGTCCTTCCTGTGCCGAGTTTCTATGCATGCATCTGTGTGGGATTCGTTCCACAGTCTGACAACAGTCTCTAAGATACTTAAACCAGCCACAGATTTTCCCCAATGAGAACACTGTCTGATACTCTTGACTTGTATCTGTATCTATATGTATTGTATGCATTACACTGCTGCCTCATGACTGTTGTGTAATTGCATGAATGAGCACAAAACAGGTGTTCCTGATAAACAGGCCGGTGAGTGTGCAATATATATGAATCTGGCTTGCTTTAGAATTTTACAAATTTGACCCCAAAAAGGTTTGAACTGGTTTGCAGCCAAAACATACTGTATGCCAGTAATACTAGCCAGAACATATGCTAGCAATTTCCGATTGTTTGGCGAAATTCCCTGGTTGTAATCAGTTCAATACATTTTCAAAATCCTGTTCAAAATCTCTGGAGAAAGGACCACACAGGATTCGTCTTCAGCTTTACATCAAATGCTAAGAAGCTCCTTGTTTTTCTCAGAAACTTGTATCGTTTGTGACAATTCCTGGGTTCCAGGAGTCTCTCTCACAGCTCTTGACTTACCTAGCCCCATGTGACTCTTTTGCACAAAGCTGTGGACCACAAAGTGAAGAATCCCATATGGTGATGAAAGGAGGAACATCTGCAGATGGAGATGTGTGTATGTGTGTGTGTGTGTGTATGTGTGTGTGTGTTTGGGGGGAGGGGTGCTGTTTTTTTATTAGGGGGAAGAATTCAGGAGGTTTGCTGGCATAAAAAGATCAGCCAGTGTGTTTAAGAGATGTGATGGTCTTAGGAAGATATGGCTCTGCCTGTTGTTTGGTGCACAGGAGCAACAGAAGCTGGCACCTTTCTCGGTCCTGGATGTGTCTTGATAACAGCCGCCTGTATTCATGAACCGCAGGACAACTTTAGACGAGTCTAGCTTGGTGTTTCCATCATGCGCCATTCCAACAGAAGCTCCGACCCCATGAGCTTCGAAGCAATAAACCATTTTTAGAATCCGGCTCTCCCACGTATTGCCAAGTCGGCAGAAAGTTCTATGATACGACAAGCATGTAGGAAAGTAATAAAGACTTTCGAGCAATAAAGCCGTGTGGAACTTCCCTATGAAATTATGAAGCTGTAACTGCGGGAAAAAAAGCCTCCCGAACAGTGAGAAGGATCGATAAGAAAATGTCATAAGCAAGAATTAAACAGCTTACAGGAAGTGATATGAAAGATTCGTGGTATGATGGCTGAATAACCCCAGTAATGAATGTTTTCAAAGGCACGTAATACTACAGCTGCAGTTCCTTGCTCTTAGGTTGTACCTAATAAACCGGCCACTCGGTTGCCAGTTTACGAGGTGCAAATTGTACATTCCAACAGGTTATACGTCACTTCAGTGAGGTTTGTGGTATACATGATGCTAGTTTAACAAGCCAGACCTCGAGCATTGACTAAATTGGGTGACTAACCAAGGCCAAGAACTGCTTAGTTTCACAGGAAATGACCATTTGACTGACACTGCAGATGACAAACTGCAGACCTTTTCCTGTAGCCCATAGACCAACACAAGGCAACTAAGTGTTTCGCAAAATCTCTTTAATGACTTAAACACAGCTTTTAGATGCTATCAGATTCTTTTTTTACAGTCTAGTGACTAAATCTTGCCCCAAGAAAGCTCTTTGTGCTCATCCATAAATCGTCTTCCATAACTGATTTCTTCTGATCAGGGTGGATCAAGAGCCTGTCCCAGGAACACTGGACATGAGACAGGAATACACCCTGGATGAGATGCCTGTCCATACACAAACACGTTCCGAACCTTAGGGGCCGTTAATGTAGCCACGTCACATACTGGAATGTTTCATGGAGTTTTTGTTCAGGATCAAAGAGGATCCCTGGAGCTGTGATGTTGGTTCCTCTGGAAAAGATTGGACTCTTCAAGATCCTGAAGCTTCTAGACAGAAAAGTGTACAAAAGGTGTCAGACACTTTAAATTGTTTCTTGATACTTGACACTGACACTTTCTGAGCATCGGCTTGTGTTCAAATGAATGTTGGAAGACACTGTGTGGTCAAATGTATGTGGACACCTGACTATCACCCATATGGGCTTGTTGGACATCCCGTTCCAGATTGAATCCCCTTTTACCGTTATAGGCTTTCCATTAGATTTTGGAGCATGGCTGTGGGGATTTGTGCTCATTCAGCCACAAGATCAATAGAGATGTTGGGTAAGGAGGTCTGGGGTTCAGTCAGCATTCTAGATCATCCCAAAGGTGTTCAGTGGTTACGAGGTCAGAGCTCGAGTTCTTCCACTCCAGCCTTGTTAAACCATGTCTTCATGGAGCTTGCTTTGTGCACAGTCAGTTCTTGGTTCCAGTGAAGAGAAACTGTAACTCTGGAGTGTCTGAAGAAATTATGGATAAGCATGTGCTTCCAATATTTGGGCAACAGTTTTGGAAAGGTCCATATACAGTATGGTTGTAGTAGTCAGGTGTCCACAAACCTTTTTTTTAATATAGTGTATGTAATGGGATAATGATTGGCACTAGGTGAATTGGTTCTGCCTTTCAGTGTCTGAAATCATCCTGGGTTTTGCATATACAAACATTTTACTGGTTTATCGAGAATGATGCTAAAGGCAATAATCTACCAGGGTTCGACAATCATGTGGATGGAAACTATTGCTGGATCCGAAGGGTTCAAGGAGCACTCGGGAGAACTGTGTTAATAATTCAACGCTGTTGTAGAGTTTCCCAGAGCAAAGCTCTCGTCTTGAACTTCCGAGGCAAAAACGTTTCGGGTGCTGATGCTGCCAGCCAAGAATGAGAATCTGTGTCTCCTTCTCTCTCAAGAGCAACAAGATTAGACAGAATCTCTCTTTTTTCATTGTGCTGAATTTGGTGAAGCAAGATACGTCCACGGAGACGTGCCGTTGGAAATGTTTCCTGGCACGCACTAAATCACACCAGGATAACATTTGAAGTAGTACAAACACAGGCTTATGAATATGTGAAAACATTTAGCTTGGTTTGTAAAAAGCCAATTAAAAATTGATCGCTAGCTGCTGCAAAAGAGCTTCGTCCTGCTTGGAATTCTAGCCTTGTTCAGGGTGGCTAATAAAGGCTAAGGAGTGGATGAAGAGTGAAGCTGAAAAGTGACAGTTCTGTGCGTGGAAACGTTTGGAGTGAGTACTGTTTTATGCTTCTGTCATTTTTTTTTTATCTATTCCTTCAGCTTCAGAAGAAAAGGTCTCTTTTCACTTTTAAACACACCGAGTTCGAAGCTTTTCAGCCTGTTGCCGTAAGGAGGCTATATTTACTTTTTAACAGCTGTGTATTTTCCTCTGACATGCCAGGAAAATTGAAGTGATTTGAAATTGGACACTTATCTGCACCATCTTTGTCATGCTGAGCACTCCAGCCTGCTGTGTGAATAGACCTCACTGCTACCCAGTTTGTCTCTTTCTGGCTCAGTAAGTGGGTGTTTCACTTTATCATCATTTGTGTGTGCGTGTGTGTGTGTGTGTGTGTGGGTGCCTGTCTGTGTGCAGGCAGGAAAAGCATGATCAAAAGTTATTTATAACCATTTGTTATTGTGCATGAAGGAGTTTGAAAGAAACAGAACTACAGTGCAGTACAGCGGCGTCATTGAAACAGCGAAGGGCAAATCCTGCAGCCTCGCCTGAATTTCAGCTAATTGAGCATACGAAGTGTATTTTAACAGTCATTAACCCGGAATAACCAGAGGGCATTGAGCAGTGCTGCAAACTGTGATCTCTTAACTAATTTTCTTCTTCTTGTAAGTACCTGCTTTCTTTTCCACGGAAAATTAAATGTATGCCGTTTCTCCATTAATTGGAAGTAGTCAGTGTTTCTGTGCCTCTGTATCTAAGCTGCTTATCCTACTACTCTGGGGGTGCTGGAGCCTATCTCAGCAGTCACTGGTGGAAAGGCAGAGAAACATCCTGGATAGGACGCCAGTCCATCACAGGGCAGACATACAGACAGACACAGTTACACACATCCAGTTTGTCTGATTGCATGTCTTTGGACTATGGGAGGAAACCCATGCAGACACATGGAGAACATGCAGTTATTAATGTGCTATCTGGTGTCACCCAAATGAGGATGGGTTCCCTTTTGAGTCTGGTTCCTCTCAAGGTTTCTTCCTCTTAACATCT
>JAOVVH010000023.1:7422432-7433489 GCA_028566435.1 Scorpiodoras heckelii
GGGGTGTTGTGTGTGTGTGTGTGTGTGTGTGTGTGTGTGTGTGTGTGTGTGTGTGTGTGTGTGTGTGTGTGTGTGTGCGGATAATGGAAAGAATGAAGCTGGTTATTTACTCAGATGTTGCTCTGGTGTAGGTGTGAATCTACCCCAGACACTCTGTGGGAACACGGCGTTCGCTTTTTTTTGGTATCGGTAGTGCTTTTTTCCTCAACCAGAACGCCTTTTTTTTTCTCTTCCCAGCACAGCCACTGCCTTTTGTTTGTACTGGATGGCAAGTTTGATTATTTATCGTTGCTGGGGTGGGAGTTGGGGGCGGAGGGAGTAGCCAGAGCAATAAACATGTGACTCCACTGTATTTTGTTTTCCACTCAGAAGGCCGCATCCTATAACAGATCTTTGGAGCGGCAATAAACCTTTTATTTGTTTTATAAACCGGGGCCAGGAAAAGAAATAAGGAATGAGATTGAAATCCAGTGTAGATAGAAGTTAACCAGCTGCTAATGCAGGTTCGGATCCCTTGTTTATTATGCGTGTATGGTTTCAGTGGAACATAGTTCCTGCTAGCGGCTCACTATCAATTTGTTCCATTTGTGTGTGTTTTTTTTAAATCTTTCCACAGCTGTTTGCTTTGTCAGCTTGTTACTGTTCTCCATGTGCAACAAAACGAAACTATGTAAATTTGTTTGCAAGCAGTCAGCATGAGGAGCGAAAAGGTCCGTTTGTGTGCAGATTTTGTTTTGCTCTAATCTACATCTAGAACATGTTAGCATTTGGCTTATGTGGATATGAAATGTAAGGCTTATAATGATATGGTATGCTGTAATGCTACCTTTTGTCCCTTACCTGTTTTTTTTTTTTTTTTGTTTATTTGTTTCAGGCTCTACAGGTTGCAAGGCAACTCCTTCTCAAACAGCAGCAGCAGCAGCAAAGTGGGGCTGTCAAGGCTCCCAAAAGCAACGAGAAGCATCCTGCACTACAGGTAAGGCAGTTTCACTCTTATCTAAGCTCACGATATATGAAATACACTTCTGTCAATCTGTCCTGTGACATTTTTACTGCTTTTACACCAGACACGTGTCAGATGGCACATGTGCCCATAGGCGCAGGGTTAAAAATGTGACCGTGTGCATGTGGGGTTGTGTCTGTGCGTTGCTATGCTCCCATTTTATTTTTATTTGCGTTCTCTACATTATTTGTGGAACAGCTCATACCAGTCAGTGTTAGATAAACAGGAAATTAACGTTGGCAGGCCAGCGGGCTGTTGATTGCACATTACTACACAGCGCATGAGCTCATGCTCTGGTACAGATATCACTCGACATGGTTTTTTATGCCATGATCAACCACAGTCTGTGACACACTTCTGACTGATTCCTCTTTCAGGATGGTTTTCAGCTTTTTGGCAAGCCTTGCATCTGTGTGCATATGTATGTGTGTGCGCGTGCGTGTGTGTGTGTGTGTAGTAAATGTGAATGAATGGGCACCACAACCTCACAAATAACCTCCATAACCTCACAAATGTTGACTGTGTAACTAGTAGTACCTGTGTTGAAAAAGTAAGTAGTCTTCTGTCCTACATGAGGACAAGGGGTTTTATAAAAATATACAGAGAGGCCCTGCAAAGCTCCTTTCCCCCACCTTACAGCAATACCTCCTACCAGCAGCAACAGGAAGCGCTATAGAGCAGATGCTGCTCGTCCCCCATCTCAGATCTGGGGCTTCTATTGGTTTAGCCTTTGTCATGTAAAACAAATCCGGCCCTCTTTATTTCCCCATCCGCTATCATTTTTAAACAAGTCCAACTTGTGATGTCTGATTCAATATTTACACTCATTTCAGGCCTTCTCTTTCTCCTCTGCGAGCTCTCTGTCAGATCTTTATCCCTGTTTGAACAAGGAGGGTGTTGTTTGTTTCACAGCAAAAACAGCAAACGACTCCAGGGCATATTCGGTAATTAATACCCGACGCTCCTGCTCATACGTGTCCGTAGAGCAGGCCTAATAATGTCTCTATAGGGGTGGGTGTTTTTTAATGAGCACATATCTTTAGTGTCTTATTAAGCTTTGTGGTGATGTGTCTTGGGGAAATAAACGGATAAAATATGGCTATGTTGACCTTTTCCATTGTGTGCATATTTGTCAGGATGTGGATCAAACCAAAAGCTTCCTCAAGTCTGGTGAGTTGGAGGTCATGAAAAGTAGATTCTGGTGGCCAGGACCTTACACCCACGAGAAGAAGGCACAAAGCCCCATTTAAAATTCTAATTTATTAATGAATACAGAGACCACAGCCAACCTGACACTCAGGCCACTGAAAAGACAGCTTGGCGCTCTGTGTGTATGTGCGTTCGTGTGTGTGTGGTTTTCCTTTTTTTCCTCCTTACCCTTCAACATGCATCTATTCTGCATGGTGTAGTGTAGTTGCTAAGCAGCCGGTAAATGACTTGATCTGTTATGAGCATTTATTTAAAAAAAAGCAAAAAACCAGGGATCGCATTTCTCCTTGTGCTACGCAGAAGTGCAAATGAATGTGCGTCTCTCTTCCATCCTAAGCCTCCGCTTTAATTGGGTTTGTTGTTGCTGATGCTCATATCATCAGTTCACCATGTTTCCCTCATCCGTGCACATTGCATTGTTTATAGAGTCTCCTGGTAATACACCAGCCACTTAATTAAGACCTTAAAGTGAGGCTGTTTAATAAAACAGTGGAACATAATTATCCTGATAATGAGTGCTTTCTGAGGGGGAAAAAACCTGCTTGTTGAACTGGGGGGAAAAGAAAGTTCTAGTTCTTGATCCAGTTCTCAGACAACAATTTTATTACATTTCCAAGCATGTCTGATTTAAATAATGCGGTGTGTAGACTAAAGACAACGTTGCTCAGATGTGTTTAAAACTGAAAAACGTGTTTGTTTTTTTCCTTTTCCACAGTAGTGGCTATGTGTAATTGAGAAACTGCAGCACTGCAAAATATTTTCTGATTCTTATTGTGCAAGTGTAGACGTCTCGAATAAATGGAAAGTTATAAAGTCTAATATTTCCCATTAAGAGATTACTGTATAAATAAATACAAGACCATTAAGCAAATACTACTAATTACTCATTTAACATTTTTTTAAATGGTCAGATTCTCTTGTCAGATCAGTGTGCTTCAAGAAATTTCTAGAAATTCAACCATTTATGGCAAGCAATAAGCAAAATCATCTACCAATAGAGTAAAACCATGTCAAGCTTGAAATGAGAATACATATCTAGAAATAAGCTTAGAAATATTATATTTGTTCAAAAACCGTATAATACACAGAAATATTGTTAGAATGTGCATATATTCAAGATATTTATACTTGGCAAGATATAAGGTGTTTTATTTTTGCAGTGTAATAGCTACTACTACTAACAAGTTTTGTTGTCACAAACAAAAATCATAAATGGTAAAAGTATATTTTGGATGTGAGTCTTGAATTTAGTGCCACTGTGACCAAAGGGAGTTCTGACCTAACATGACAGGATGTGCTCAAGTTAACAATAACTGTAGCAGCTTACATCCCTGATCCCATGTACATTAAGTTGCAAAGTTAACAGATGGAAAAATATCCTTATTATCACAAGGACGCATTAAAGCCTGGACATTCCAGTGACAGGTGATAAACTTAAAAGACGGCAGGCAGTACGCAATCCCGGCTTTACAGCGAAATTTGCTAATACACTGTTACCATAATATCTAATCAGTGGCTGCATCAACTACGGGTAGGTGATATATCAAAAGTACAGTGTGTCCCAAAAGTCACCATCCATAGGGAACATGGGAAATTGTAGCTAAATGTACCTTTATTTACAAAATATTCATTACAAAATTTTTACAAAATATTTACAAAATATTCTTGGCCACCTCTTTAACATTTAAAATAAAAAATAAAATATAATATAAAATATAATATGAGGTTGTTATGTACCTATGGAGATTT
This sequence comes from Scorpiodoras heckelii, assembly GCA_028566435.1. Taxonomy (NCBI): domain Eukaryota; kingdom Metazoa; phylum Chordata; class Actinopteri; order Siluriformes; family Doradidae; genus Scorpiodoras; species Scorpiodoras heckelii. The sequence goes on from JAOVVH010000023.1 coordinate 7,426,394, forward strand.
TGTGGATACCCTGTATTATACGACTATGCTTGAACAAACATTGCTACAATACAATATATTTTTTGCTATATTTCCTGGAAATGCACAAGCACAAAAATATTTAATGTCTACAAAATTTATATATTTTTTAAAAATAAATAAATCTGTAATAATTATAACATTAAAAGGATACAGCAGCAAATTAGCTGCTTCTGATCAGAATGTACAGTAAATACTTTTGTAAATTTTTGTAAAATTTACAAAGCTCTCATGATCTCTCATGAAAGCATACTTAGATATAATTTGTCGCAATATCCATGTTATATAGTCATATCATATCTCGCAGCCCTAACATCAGTGATTGTAAATTCATGAGAATAAACAGAAGCCAACTGGGTCTGAATGGTTACAGTGAGAATGAGAGGTGGATTTGGGGCTGCAAACTTGATCAAATATAGGAAATCTTACTCTCACTCCAATCCCCGCATTGTAAATATAAATCTATTGTAATTGCACTAAAAAAGTTTCTTAAAGTTGTAGTCCCCAGTCACTTTTGTGTGCTCTAATTTACCCAGCAGCACTAATGGCCACCTTTCTCACTGACAGACGGAAGCTGACGGGATTGACGTGTACAAGACTAATCAGAAATGACAACGTTACCAGAAAAATGACACAAGTAATTAAAAGGAATCCACGCCACGGTCCTGCCACACCTACAGCAGAGAGAGAGAGAGAGAGAGAGAGAGAGAGAGAGAGAGAGAGAGAGAGAGAGAGAGAGAACGAGCGCAACTCCCTCTTTGCTAATTACGGTTATCACCGAAATGCTAGGGTTTGAGTCATTAGTTCCATGTGCATTTAATTAGAGGCAGTCTGAAATTGGATTTAACTTATTACTTTTTCATGGATCACTCTCTTGTCATCACTTCAAATTGGATTGCAGCCCCAGGTAACTAATTATGCCCGCCACAGGATCAGGAGTGGAGAAATAGGTAATTAGAAACAACACTTGCAGACCCTCGTTGATAGTCCACCCTCTCCATGGAAGGAGGAGAAAGAAGGGGGGAAGAGGAAAGATCCAAAAAAAAAAAGGAAGGAGAAGAAAAGACGGCACGCTTAACCATGTGGTGCCACACGGGGTGATGGGAAAGCAGGCAGCACCTACAGAGGATTACATGACATGCAGCTGCGTTGATGACGTTACATCGACGGGAGTCAGACTGAAAAATACTCCACGTATTCCAGTTTGTAATGATGGCCTTTTTTTTCATGAGTACATGAACTTCTGTCATACCAAATTACACAACAGCAGTTCTAAAGTCCCTACGTGAGAATGAGCTTGTCATGGTTTGTCCAGAGAACTAAGGAACAGGCTAAGCGTGTAGTTATCCATGCTAAAAACAGACGTTGCCTCAGTCACAGCGGAGCTTTCTTTTCAGCGAAAGACGACCGTCTCTCAAGCACATGCAAGACATCTCGGGTGAAGCTTTCCATTTTTACGTAAACAATAAAGAGGCTTTGTAAATGGACTGTTCTTAGCCGTGTCGCCAGGATACTACTGGCACACCTGAAAACCAGGAAAAACAAGAAGCTTTTTTTTTTTTTATGAGATTTTATGACTTCCTCTGTTTGTGGAGTTCATACAGGGGAGAAGTCAAGCCAGAATGATTTGCAGTTCACTACGTATTGCATTCATCTTGAGGGAAAAAATCTGCAGTTGGCATTATGATGACTTTTTTCTGTAAATTTCAGAAAATGCCATTTACAAATATGTAGCAAAGTAACATCAATTTATTTCCCTGGCACTTAGACAGTGGCGGTCTCAGTCTCTCATGACCGTATACCGTTTCCACCGGGCCAAGTGGGGTCAAATGATAATGTCATTTCATGAAGATGGAAACTGAGTATATTTACTGCACCGACCCACACACACGCACACGCACACACACACACACACACACACACACACACACACACACACACACTCCTTCATAGAGCACTACATGACATGGTACTGTGACCTGACTCTGTTTTTATTAACTCTATTCTTTTTTTGTCAGAGACCCATGGCATTGTCCTGACACATGTACAGCACGGTGCTGCAATCTGTAAGCCATTAGCAGTGCGGTTTGCTGGGGTTCTCTGGAGCTGGGCCAGAGCTTCCAGACGGATCCAGCAGCACCGACTCACTCAGTCCAGCTGAGGAGAGGCCAGCGAGAGGAAACAAGCAGAGAAAGTTACAAGAGCGTTGCCCTCGAAAAGGGCTAACAGGGATGGTCTTGATCAGCATGATGCTTGATAGCCTGAATAGCCTTCACTCACTATTAGTGGCAGCTTTGTGTATTTGAACGTTAAAGGTGTTTCTGAATAAAGCACTGAATAAAATCATCTGATATTGTAACAGAAAGAAGTATATGCATGTGCAGACATGTTATATATTGGTGAGGATCAAATGTCCCCACAATGATAAAAATATCTGACCTTAGGAGTTGACCTTGAGGGGCCGTTTGGCTTGTCCCCGGGTTTGCATTTCATTACTAAAGTAAAGGTTCATGTCTTGTTTAGGTGTATTCCAGGATTAATTAGCTGCATTAATAATTATATCAATGGATTAGTAAGGATAGTAAGACAAATGTGTTTGTGTGTGTGTGTGTGTGTGTGTGTGTGTGTGTGTGTGTGTGTGTGTGTGTGCATGTGTCTCCCATCAGCAGCCCAGACACTTTCCGAGCGCTCCATCTGGGGCTGTATCAGCGCATCATTGCGTATTGTTTTGCCTCGTCATATTGTACGAATGCATTATGCTTAACGCAAGCGGCACGTCAGGGACCGCTCAGGACGCCGCTGTCAGGATAAAGTCATCCCGCACTCAGCCATCAGATTACTGTCGCCTCTTAAAGTTGCAGTGCCATTTTCAAGACCTTTTCATTTCAGCCGTAATGATTTCTCCCTGCAGCGTTCCCATAACGCATCTCCCACCCCCTCCTCCTTTCTGTTGTTCCCTCAAACACTTCTGCGTTTGTCCTGCCACTCAACGCGACGAGCGTCCGTGTGTTCGTGAGAGCGATTTGCCTGTGCTTCGGGGGCCGCTGATAAATGGACGTACACAGCTGTTTTTCAGGCTAACGGGGTATTGTGTGTTTAAGGAGTGCCGTGTATGATTGTACAGTATGCTTTGTGAAATGTATCTGATAGTTGAGATCCATGTGACAGAAATACCAGCTATTGTGTTAGGAAGAGGCTTGTGGATAAGACACAGAAACAGTTGCTGCTTGGAAGTAGTAGTGTTAGATTAAAAGAAAAACATAAAAAAGGAATTATCTTTTGATCAGTACTGTCTATCACTTTGTCATAGTATCTCTCACTTTGTATACGTGTGTGTTTCTGTTTGTTCTGTCTTTTGCTACATCACCTTTTCCTGTCAGTACATCTCGTGGGGTTGCCATCTGCCAGCAGACAAAACTTAAGCTAAGTGAGTGTTTACTACACACATTTAACATCAGGACTTGTGTAGTTTGCTGCTGTTTAATTTGTTGAGGTTGATTTGGCTGGGAAGGCACTAGGTCAAGGCTGGATCGTGTTTTGTCTGGTACTGACACAAATAGACTTCTGTATAACACATGTAGTAGTCAGCATCTAAATTCATTTCTATCTAGTTATTCGTTTGTCATTGCTGACTGAACTTCTTGTTCAAATATGGTAGCATGTGGCATTTTTTTTTCTCTCACAAACAGGAATTTTCTGATAAGGATTCCAAAAATAGCATATGAGTCAATAATGTGTGCTATGAATCAATCACAATGTAGCAAAGCAAACAGAATTTCCCCACCCACCCAATTTATCCTGTACGGCACTGAGAGAAACAAAGTCCTGTTCTGACTAAGTGAAAACCACAGGTGAACGAGAACTTGAAGAAAGGCGAACTTTAGTTTCTGGTGCCATCAGCAAACAGCTTGCCAAGAAAATTGCGATTTTAATATTGTATTGCAAAACCGCTGGTTTGGATGAACAAATTGAAATAACTGATTTTAGCCGTTGCTGTCATCGATTGGTTTAAATATCATAACTGTGCAAGTTACTTACTAAGGGGAAGAAAACAGAACGGTCATTATAGTAGGTTGTTTCATTATCATTTGTTCAGTTATTATATTTACAAGAATTCATATTAAAAAAAAAAAGTTTGGGCAGAATTATTTTAGTAGATATTTTTCGTTCTCCTGAAGAATGTTTTGTACAGACTAACATTTGAACTTAGTTTCTAAACAGTAAAAAGTAAATAGTGATGTTAATGCTCATTATAAATACTTCAAGCTGTTTATATTATTATTATTATTATTATTATTATCCACTATTAATATTAAAGAGTAGGAAAAATAGTCAAAATGAAGAAACCCCTTCACCTATGAGCAGTTGTGTCCAAACTTTTGAGTGTGTGTGTGTGTGTGTGTGTGTGTGTGTGTGTGTGTGTGTGTGTGTGTGTGTGTGTGTGTGATCCTACAGATGAAGGTTGTTGCCCTGAGCACCAGCTGTTAGCTGTTAAATTTCACACCTGCTCTGTTCAGCCCTCTTTAAGTAAACAGCAGATTTAGTTTAGTCAGAGGAGAGATTAAAAATGTTCTTTCTGCAGGAGGAAAGGTCCTTCTCCAAGAGGCAGACGCTTTAAACATGGCACGCATCGAATGACGGCCGCTTACATTCCAATTGAGAATGACAGCACTGTTAATGGTTACGCCATATGTTTTTACACCAGACATTTCTAACCTAATAATGTCATTAGTCTTTAATAATGCCGGACACACTGACCTTGGCTTTGGGAGGTTCGCCATAAGTCGAGCTCATGAGCAGGGAAATGCTTAACTCATCGAAGGTGTGCTGTAGAAACATCATTGTCTTATTTATCTTTTTACTTTGAAGGGAAGAGAAAGGGAGGAAGTTCAGACGAACTGCGCAGGCTCGATCTGCTAAATTTATCATGAGGCCTCTGGGAGCACTGAAATGAGAACAGTGGCCTATTACTGCTAAGAAGGTGTTTTATTGGGAATATGCCCACATGCTACCCTGGGGAGAAGACAGGGCATGGCCGTGTGTGTGTGTGTGTGTGTGTGTGTGTGTGTGTGTATATCATATGTATAAGTGCAGGCATATGTGTGCATGCACGGGCTCTTCTTGTGTGTACTAGTATGTGCATGCTTTCACGCAGGATTGCCCAAAGTCTTGGCTTGCCTTACTCTGTGTGTGTGTGTGTGTGTGTATGTGTGTGTGTGTATGTGTGTGTGTGTGTGTGTGTGTGTGTGTGTGTGTGTGTGTGTGTGTGTGTGTGTGTGTGTCTTTGTGGTGCTTGTCAGAGAGACAATGAAGAGTCTTTCTTTCATTTGCTTATTCACTAAGATATGTCAGTTTTGACACTTGAGGTCTTTCAGTCAATAATTTATGTAGGTCGGCCAGGAAGAATGCTTGTTTGTGATTGGTGGATTAAAGAGGAGGCGGTGCTTGGTACAGTCACTTTATTGTTGCATATGAATCATAATCAGAGCAAAGCAATTATTCTGTGTATGTAAGCACTGGCAGTATTATATATAGATATATTCTTGATTTGTTAAAATTCACTCATTTTGAGCTTATTGCACACTCCTTAAAAAAAATCTAAGCATGTTACATTTTTTAATGATATACTTTGTGCCTGTTAATAATAAACACTGGACATTTTCCATTAAATGGCAGTGATCGTGTACCTGTATGCATTTTTTGCATTCATGTATTTTGTTCTTATCTGAGCATTCATGGTTTAAACATTTACTCTTTATAGTGTTTGATATCCGTTCTTACAACACGTGATGGAAGGGGTATGAATTAGTCTACCTGCGATTTAGTTTTTTTGTTGGTATGCTAATGTGTGTTTATCACGAGTAGAGGACAGGCACATTCTGATAAGGAATCAGAGCCACGGGACATGAACATGATTTGTTGCAGTAGTCAGTGAGTTTGCACACTATTTGTGTTTTTGTGGGTTTCATTTTTGCTTATGCATTTGCAAAGTGGGTGCACAGCATTGAGTAATGTGCTGAGGAATTTTTTATGTGAAAAAAAAAAGCTTATCCATTAGTAGCATTTTTAGTAGTGCTGTTACAGCTTTACACTAATTACGTGTTAAAGTAGATTCAACTAATATAGCAACTTGCACAGTGCTGTCTGTGGGTATATAACTGATATATTTATATAAATTACAGATAAAATTACATATTAAAATTTAATGTACTAATACTAATAGATAATAAAGCAAGAGCACAACTGTCCTATAATAGAAAAGAGTCTGTAATGCAACAGCAGTATAATAACAGCAGCATTCCAGTTGCTGTATGAGGAAGACGCTGGTGGTACATCATGTCTAAAATAACCACTGTTCTTCAGTGCAGAAAGAAAATGAGTGTAATCAATCCTTCCTTCTAATGTGGACTCGTAGTTTGTGAGACAGAATCAGCCAGTAGGGGGCAGAACCATGTTCCTTCTTTTTTTTTTCGTTTTTCTTTTTCTCCTTTTCTTGTAAGTTGTGAGTGTGATGATGCGTCGCGTATGCGTGACCTCTGAGCGCTGAAACAGTGACGGTCTCAGGGCCCGATTGATGGCCACGCCTGTCTCCTGTTTCTGATCGTCCACGTGGATGTGGTCAGGAGCGATTCAGGTTTAAGGAAGCCTTCTTGTACGTGTGGGGTTTTAGTCAGCTGTGTTTGTAAAAGGCCGGGCCTTATCACAGTTATCACATTCACACAGTACACAGTGTTCCTGAGGGGAAATGTTATGTGATATTCTGACACTGCATTTTGTTGGAATAGAGACATTCAAATGTCCATAATCCTGTTAATTCTGTGTAAATGTGACGAAGCAAATTCACTTCTGTATTAATCAACTGACTCGCAGATTCTGTGCCATGTGAAATGTAGGATTTATGTTGCTGCTGCTTGTTAAAGCAGAACAATGAAACTGATAGAAAGGTAGCATTTTTATTTACTCTCCAGCCCCTCCCTGCCCCCCCCCCTCTGTTTTTTTCCTCTCTTGGCCAGATAGTTGTGTTTAGTTATCAGTTGTTTAGTTAAAGATACTCCTTTCTTCAGACTTTCATTGTTTC
>JAOVVH010000023.1:7440598-7460088 GCA_028566435.1 Scorpiodoras heckelii
ATATGCACGCACACATGCATACAGAACATCTGTCCAGAAAGAAATTAGATTTTCTTCTTTTTTTTTAACTATATTAGAAAATATTATCATCTTCAAAATATGATCCTTATGAACACACAATACTCCCAACACCTCTGCTACTGCTGGTAGCGGTGCTTGATATTGTCATATCTGAGGGTGTTCAGAGTCTCGGTCGCGGCTCTGTGGATGATCTTTACTGTGTCGAAGCGTTGGCCTTTCAAATGTGTTTTAATCTTGGCCTTCTGGTACGAATTCTTTATGGATGATCCCTTGAAAATCAAAAAAAGACGATGAACAGTGACGTGATTTTTTATTTGCTCATGCGAACTTTCTTTGGGTGAGGTGATGTTGTCGTGTGCCATTCAACCCTATTTTCCTTTTTGTCTCAGGATCGTACTTGAACACCCATGATTCATCTCCTGTGATCACTCTGTTCAGGAAATTGGGCTCTTTTGTTAAAGGATCCAACATTTGCTGCAAACTCGCTTCCACTGTTCTAGTGATGAAGCACTTCAGCAGGGTTTCACAAAAACAAATGTCTGGGCACTGTGAAGGCTAGAATGTAACTAAAAATGGGTCCTACTGTTTATCTGAGATCCCGCTCTAACTGACCCTGAACCACCATCCGCATGCATAATCTATGTAAGCAAGAAGCCCCTCTATGCTAATGGGCAGTTGCCTTGTTATTGGAGCGAGGTATTGTTCTGATTGGGATACTGGAAATTTGATGGTCTGGACTTGTGTGATTTATACTGCGTCTGTATCGTGATCACGTCTTTAATTTTCTGTGTCAATTATCCTGTTATTTCCCTCCTATCTAAATGCATTTAAATAGAGTTTACTGTACAAGCTTTACATAGCAATAATTGTGTTTGTGTGTGTGTGTGTGTGTGTGTGTGTTTCAGGTGCCGGTGTCAGTGGCTATGATGACCCCGCAGGTGATAACTCCTCAGCAAATGCAGCAGATTCTCCAGCAGCAAGTCCTGAGCCCTCAACAGCTCCAAATCCTCTTGCAGCAGCAACAGGCCCTGATGTTACAGCAGGTACACACACATACACACACACACACATACACACACACAAGCCGGATACATCCTGTCAGTCAGTGGAAAGGGAATGCCATGATAGTGTGCATGGTACAGTCGTGCAGCGGTGTAGGGGTTGTTTGTTAGACACACCCGCTATGTTAATAGTGTGATATAGTTGCTAGACCAGTTAACGAGTCTCATTACAGAATGTACAGAATGTGTACGAAACGTTCGGCTTTACACTAAACTTTGAGTTTTATCATCGTGTACAGAAGTCGCACTGTAAGAATATTCCACGAAAGATTTAAATATAGTTTATTTTACTGCAGTGTTGTTCAAGTTTACAATTTATATTATTATTAAATTATATCTTTTTATTTATTCATTCATTTTCTTTTTTTCTTTTTGTCAGACTAAAGCCATGATTCCCAAAATCATATCTGTGAAGGATAGTCAAAGGGTCTGTGTGTAATATTACTATTTTTATTATTATTATTAATATTTAGAAATATTTGTGTAAAAAAAAGAATAAGCCACACAAATAATTCTAAAAGATTATAATTATGTATTAGGTCTTGTTCTCATCAGCCTGTAGGTTTTGTGAGTTGAAATGAAAATCTCTGTGGCTGTAATAAACAACTAAAATAGCATTATACAGTACACACACATAATCAGCCTGATATTTAAATTCCCTTTTGTTCATAAAAGGACTCTATCTGTCTATCTATCTATCTGTCTGTCTGTCTGTCTGCTGTCTGTCTGTTTGCCTGTCTATCTATCTATCTGTCTGTCTGTCTGTCTGTTTATCTGTCTATCTAGCTATCTATCTGTCTGTCTATCTATCTATCTAGTATTTTTGTTTTGTTTTGTGTGTGTGTGTGTGTGTGTGTGTGTGTGTGTGTGTTAAAGGGGTCTCTGGCTGCAAAATATTTGTGAACCCCTGAACTGAAGTATATTAGTGTAGTGCAGGATTTATTACTGTACACTGCAAACTGTACACTTCCATCGTCTGTCTCGAATCCAACAAAGCTTTGAATCACGTTAGTGATGCTCAATTTAATTGTGTGCGTACGTGTGTGTGTGTGTGTGTGTGTGTGTGCATGTGTGTGTGCGTGTGTGTGTAGCAGCAACTTCAGGACTTCTATAAGAAGCAGCAAGAACATCTCCATCTCCAACTCCTTCAACAGCAACATGGCAGCAAACAACAGAGCAAGGAGGTATTCTGACATCTCACACACACACACACACACACACACACACACACACACACACACACACACACACACACATACATGCTTGTCATTACCTGCTTAGAGCACCTGCTTCGTGGACAGGTATGGACTCACTGCCATTCCTTTAGTTTTTTTTCTCCTCTTCAGGAAACCCTCTTTAGTTTTTTTCTCCACTTCTCCTGTGTTCTTGATGAAAAGTATACACAAAGTCACGTATTTCCTTTTTGGGGGGAAAAGGGGAGAAACAGAGATATGCCAGACTCCGTAAATTTGAAGAGGCTACTGGTTTAATAAACTTGGAAATGGCAGCGGAGGAGCCGTGTAATAGTGAGCTATTACTATCAAAAAACTGGGATTCGTTTTCTCTTCCTTTGCACTTTCCTTTCTATCTCTGTGTCTCAGTGTCTCTCTTTCACTGCCAGACTCTTTCTTTAAGTTTGAGCCTGGTCTCAATTACAGCGGCTCTGTGTTAATGACTGGCGCATGCAGGCGTCGCTCCAGACAAAAGAACTGATTATTGCTCGGTCAGAAGCAGATCAAAGGCGATCCAGGATTTTCAGACTTTCACTTTTCCCCTCTGACAGTCACGTTCACGTTCCGAGTGCATAAATTAAAAGGAATGGGAAAAAAACATGCACACACAAGCATACACATGCATGCACACACACACACAAACATCAAAGTCCTCAGGCTTGCTAATTAATGAACTAGGGGCTTCAGTTTGGACAAGTTGTGCTGCTTCACTTCCATAAATCAATGTGACAGGTCTGTTTCTCATGTTTCTGATAAGAAATGTCATTCTCTCTCTTTTTTTTTTTACTCTCGCTTGCTTTCTCTGTCTCGTTTACTCGCTCGCTCTCTTAGGATAGGGCAGATGGGAGGAGGGTGAAGTTGACATAGCAAAAAGCTACAATTGATCAGCTGAATGGGGAACAGTGAATAAAAAAACAATTTTTTGAAGCGCATTATGTTTGATCAGAGGAAATTGATGCAGCCCTCAAGAGGCCTGTTCATCTTGCTGATATTTTCTCTCCCTCTCTTCTTCTCTCGTCTTTCTTCTATCCATTTGGATTTCTTGTGCCGCCATCAAAAGACAAGAAGAATCACTGTGCGACTCCCTCCCGTGGGGCCTCGGCACAATAACCCCCTGTTGTTGCTTTGTGCCTCGCTTTCATTTTAAAGACATCACATTTTTTTCTTTTTGAGTTTTTTTTTTTCCCCCAAAGATCTTTACCTTCATATCGGAGTCGAGACAATGAAAGGGTCCGCAAGTGTCACTCTGTATTACGTTTGTCTGCCTTCTCTACCCCCGCCTTTATGTGCCATTTGGTGTTAAACCCTCATGTGCTCTGATGGGACACTGTTAGCGTAGTGCTTGTGTGTGTTTGGAGAAAGAGACCTCTTGCACACAGTAGCAGTGAGGATTATCACTGACATGACTGACTAACTATTTTCATCTGATGAAGTGATTTACTGTTCAGGAGTTTTATATAATTTTATAAAGAGCAATTCATGCACAAATTATTTATCTCAGTGCATAAGACTTCAGTATGTTACATTCTGAGCTGAAGGGCTGAATGATGATTTGTCCATACATATGCTTTTAAGATAAAAAATTCTATTAGATATATATGGCCAAATTCCCTTTAGCCACTTTTCTTTAAATAAGCACATGACCATTGCACAGAGAGCGAAAGATTGTTTTATCAGGAGTGTTCAGTTTGCTCCGGGTCTCCTGTGTGACCTGGCCTCCATGGTGCAGCGAGACCTTTTTTGTTTGCCTTCAATCGGGAGCAGTAAACACAGCAGCGCATCCTGTGTTTGGGAAGAGGGTGCGGTACACAGCTTGGCAGCAGCAAGAGGTGTACTTTAATGCCCACACACACACATGTGCTCGTACACAATGCTGACTCTGATCTGTGAATATTTCCTGCTTTGTCCCTCTGTCAGTTAATTGAGACAGGAGCTACTGAAAGCATTAAACACTACTGTCCGTCTCTCTTATCATAACATTGTCTATTTGTTTCGATGCACCATGAATCATAGATATTAGATCAGTTTGATCACTCTCTCTCTCTCTCTCTCTCTCTCTCTCTCTCTCTCTCTATCTCTCGTTTGATCCGTCTGTCTGGCGCAGCTTTGTGCTCTCTGCCGATTCCTTTCTTGCCCTTTCTTACTCTCTTGCTCTATTTCTCTTCATTTTTTTCACCACTTTTCTTTTTTTCCTTCGCCCCACCACATTATGTTCCATCCATTTTCCTCTCCAGCTGTGCCCTGAACATTTTTCACAGGTCTACTTGAATAAAGAATTCTTCTCCACCACTATTGTTCTTGTCGAAAACGGCTCACCCTGTGAGGTCACTCGCATGGCCGGGCTCCCCTGCTCTGAGATTACACACTATACACGAACAGCCGAAATATGGGATTTCAATAATTTTTACTACAGGTTCAAATATTTAAAAAAATTTTAATTATTCTGCTGCTTAAAAATTCAGTCAGTACAGAGTAATAATGGGTATGGATTTTTTAATAAGCACTTGTAGCTGGTGTGTGCTGTACGGTTCCATTCCTCTTACATACTTTAGGTTTTTTTTTTATACCCTGTATTGCAAGACTAAAGTAATACCCAAGGCACAGCAGTGAAGTGTGCTGTGATTTTTTTTAGTTTTTTTTAAATAATCCTCTAATGGCAGCTACCCCAGAGCCCCTTGGCCGCCTCAGCTCTCTGATAGGAAGGCAGCGAGCCGTTTGTTCCCTGGGATCTGAGCTTTGATACGGCGGATGATAAAGGCTTACTTTCGGTTGCACGCGTGTTCACTGAATTATGAATGGCCGTAATTAAAATCCTACGGTTCTTATTATGAATGATTAACTATGTTGTTTCATTGTTTGTCATACCTCGGAGTTAATTAAGAGAGGAAGGCATGTACCTGCCGAGTGTGTGTAAGAATGATTTGTAGACTGTTGTCTCAATGGTTCCTCCTCTCTCTCTCTCTCTCTCTCTCTCTCTCTCTCTCTCTCTCGCTCTCTCTCTCTGTAGGTTTCCACACAGCAGTTGGCGTTTCAGCAGCAGCTCCTTCAGGTTCAGCAGCTGCAGCAGCAGCACCTGCTCAGTTTACAAAGACAAGGCCTGCTCTCCATCCAGGCTAACCAGAATCTTCCTCTGCACTCTCTCACTCAGGGTAAGAACAAGCGCTCACACACGCACGCACGCACACAGACACACACGTGCACTTATGCATCCATCATGTATGTAATGTCATTCTATATAATAGCAGTGTTCTAATGAGTAGAAATAGAAATAAAATAGTTTATTTAGTCTGATCTGATTTTACACACAAACACGTTCCCACACTCTGACACTCTTTACATCTCTACCTCCTTTTACCTCCTTCATCTCTAAACCCCTGTATTCAGTTTGTCCAGATCTGTTTATTGTAACTTAGATCTTAGATCTCCTAACCTTAACGTCACTTCACCAAGCCATCCCCAGGCCTCCTTTCATCCTCCTCTCTGTCACTCAACCTCCGCTGGCTCCGTTCCAAGCCGAACGCACACCAGGTGCGTTGTTTCCCAGCTTCCCCCGAGTGATTCGTGGCCAAGCCCCTATTTTCACAAGCACACGCTGAGTCAATACTTGTTTTGCCAGGAAGTTTATTTCATTATACAACCCCTGTAATATTTTCTCAAGGAGCAGCTACATAGTCACAAAAGCTCTTTCATATAAGGTTGCTTTTTTTTCACACCCCCCCTCTTTCACAACACTGACTGTTCTCACTCTCTCTCTCTCTCGCTCTCTCTGTCTCTCTCTCTCTCAGCCTAAGACAAACAACCTCTTAGTAAGATAAGGCGAAAAAGGGAGCAGGAGGTGGAGTTGGTTAGGTAATGTGCAAACACAGTGTTTGTGCAGTCTTGTTATTGTTTGTTCAGGGCATTGTAATAAAAAAAGAGGTATACTGAATACCCACAATGCCCTTGGGCCAGGCATGACAATGTAACTTTTGATCCAGGATACTGACATAAGCGCCATGTAGTCCATATTTGGTTATATCAGTCATTTAGAACTTGAAGGTTAATATGGCTCATTAAAAAATTCCCAGATGATTAGAAGTCTGAATTTTACATGAACTGATCTGATCTTATGCAAGTGTTTGAATGAGGAAAGATATTTTAAATATTTGCTCTCATAACTACACATGAAAAATAAATGAATGTGTGAAAATGTAGTTAGAGTTACATTAGTCATAGCTCTGAGAATTAAGATGCATGGAAGTGAAATGATATTCAAGAGTGAATTTCTTTAATAGAAATTCAGTATCATTGCCCAGACTCAACTACTTTAGCAGTGACACACTGGCCCCAGATCTCTACATAGACTAAGTGTGTGTGTGTGTGTGTATGTGTGAGTGAGTGACCTGGCCTATTTGCCACATTTTCTGCCTCACTGTTTGAAGTTATTGATGACCTTTTCCTTTCACACCCCAGCAGACCTGTTCATGCTTCAGTAGGCCAGCATCCAGAGGCTGAGATCTCATCTGTTCAATGTTCAGCAAAAGTAGTTAGCATTGCCATATGAGTCACGAGTTAATGCTCCTTATGTGAGTGTGTGTGTGTGTGTGTGTGTGTGTGTGTGTGTGTTGGGATAGCAGTAAGGAAATAAAAACATTTCTTCGTCTGTTTAAACGCTGTCCAAATGTGTGTGTGTGTGTGTGTGTGTGTGTGCGTGTGGTTTTTTTTTTTTTTTTTTTTTTTTTAAGTCTAGGAATTTTTATTCTTTTGGTGATTTAAAAGTAATACTAGCTGTACACATGCAGTGAAGCAAAGTGCTAGCTATATATGATAAGTGCTGAGTGGTTTTGATTCTCTTGAAGAAATCAGAGCATATGTGACTTCATTTTGTGTCAGAAGTTTTAACGACCTCTTTGTGTAAAGGCTTTATTGGGGTTTTATCGATTGCTGATACATTTCTGAGCTTTCATCTATCAATATAAGCCTGGAGTTTGGGCAATAAATTAGATTAGATGGATACATAGAAAATGCTTTTAATACTTTCAAGAAAACATTTGGCCTTGGAATTTTGTGAGCTGTGTGTCACAGTTTGTCTGTCTGTCTCTCTCTCTCTCTCTCTCTCTCTCTCTCTCTCTCTCTCTATCCCTGCTCCTCTTTTATTACATCTTGTAGCAAAACACCTCAAGTGAGCAGCCGTGGGTGCTGTTAGATGCAGTACAACTGGCAGAAAAGTATCATCTCTCGTTATCGCCCAATTAATAACAGTGTCTCACCTGCGGAATGAAGAAGTCACTGACATGAGATTTGCATGTGCGTGAAAGTGTGCAAGTGCCATTGCACTTGTTTATCATCAATAAGTTCTCATTTAATCTGTCTGAACACCATCTAAAAATATTTCGTTAACTTTAGCACCCCATAGCTCACAAACAAGCTTTGACGAGAGAGTCAGTGTTTAAATTAGCATGTGTAGTCTAATACAAAAAGTTATATCTGTCAAACCCTGAGGCACTTTATTTATAGTTTTAAATGTTGGTTCCCTGTCAGTGTAACTTAAAGTCATGGAGCACTTATTTGTCTTTTGAGATTCACTATTTTGAATTGGATAAAATGTGTGTGACCAAGAGACTGGAACGTAGTTGAAACATCTTAAACACCACTACAGGGAGAAGAGAGAGTGTAAGAGAATACGCAGGGAGAGAAAGAGATGGAGAGGAAAGGAAATGATGTCTGACCTGTTCACTTATTCAGACACCTGCATTAGCCATGTTCTCCCAGGTGCTTCTGCTAGGTGTGTGTGTGTGTGTGTCATACCCCCTTCCACTCTATTACCTGTCTTTCATTGCACTGTGTGTACATGCTCCCCGAGCCAAAGCCAGCTCTCATCCCCCGCCTCCCATCATTTTAGTTGTCCAGGAAAGGGCCATGGGATGGCGACAAGACAAATTTGCCGTTAATACGAAGCCAGTGAACGTGGCCAGCGAGTTCTGGCGTTGATTGATCATTCAGCAGCGTGGCACTGCTTTAATAGCTCCTGTAGCATTCAGAGAGGAACATATTTTAGGCCTAAGGGCTGCATATCAAAGACACGGCGATCAGAGACATAAGCGGGGGGGAAGGCGGTGAAGGTCTTCGCCTGATGGAACAACAAACTAATAGTTGTGTCACATCGGGCCCCCAGTAGAGCACGGTAGCACCTTGGAAAAAAAGGCACAGCCGGCCACTTTACACAGCCAGAGCCACCGGGTCATTTTTTTTGCAGCCAGTGATGATGACGGTTGTCGACTGATGCGGTTATGATCCTTAAATCAACTTTCTGCTTGCTTGAACAGGGTCACAGGGAGTATGGGGGGGTACAAGGACGGGAAAGGTTGAAGGGGGAAATAGCGCTCCCTCGTCCAAGCACGCCACTGCTACCTGCCGCGGTAAAAATGTAGTTGCGCCACTGGTAATCAATCAAGGTTGGCGCAGACATACATTTTTTAAAACGAGGCCTGTGTATCTTTGGCCTCTAATGAGCGAAAGGAGTAGGAAGAGGCTAGTCTGAAAAATGGCAAACCACCATAGATGCAGTAATCCGGGACCAAAAAGATAAATTTAGGGTCAGGAACAGGGTTTATATTAAATACAGGACACTGTGTATTCTTCTGGAATTGGGTTATTGAATAATGGGAACGGTTTAATCCTATTGCTCCGGTGGTGTTGCACACAAACGGAGGTTAGGATGGGATTATTTTTTTTGCAGGAGACATTATAGCCAGTTTTGTCATGGTGCTGAAAAAGCTTTGATGCAGAATGATTAATGGTCATGATTAATAGACACATGGAATTCTAACCAGATCAGGATGACAGAAAGAAGGAGAATAAATACAGATGTGTTGCAGGGGAAGAAGGATCGAGAGAGGGAGCAGAGAGAACGCAGAACTGGTAGAAGAGGCCCACGTGTCAAGCACATCAGCTAAAAATACACACCATACTGTCAAAATACAGGAAAAGCCTAGGACACTTGCTAAAGCTGTGACCTTCCCTTACTGCTTACCTTCACCATCAGCTATTACAAACACTAACGATGGAAAACACACACACTCACACAGAGTCATGAAAAGTGATACATGTTCACATTCATAACAGAATGTCAGTTGCGCCACATGGATAACGGCAGAGCTGAAGTGCCAAAAAGCACAGCAAAAGGACGCACCCCGGGATCCACAGCAGCACAAAGATGTTCCTTGGAACGTGGAAAGGTTATTGATTGGTCCCGCAATAATTCCCGCCGGCTCTTTGATATGCAAACGATCCTGAGTGAATTTACAGCGGTACTATCAGACTCATTTCACAGTTCTTAGTGTCTCTCTCTCTCTCTCTCACTCTCACTCTCCAGAGCTTTCCTCGCCTCATTAGCCTACTGTTCTCCATTACCGGCATAATTAAAATCTTTAGTAGCTTATCAAATTCAAAATATTTTCTGCTGATCACATTGAGGTCTTCAACTCGCCAGTTATTTTGCCACAAAAGGAATAAATTAAGACTAAGCATTTGTGGCGTGTGCATGTGTGTGTGTGTGTGTGTGTGTGTGTATTACAGTTAAATGCTTGAAAGGGAACAGTTATGGTGTCTGCAGAGAATGAGAGATTGATTAAAGCCAGGAAATAAAAATTTACCGAGTAATTCAGATAAGCAGAGGGTAAATCATCTTCCTTTATATTTTGAAAACTGATTCAGTTAATAGCCCTGAGAGTTGATGGGTCCATCCACCAAATCCTGTCTTTCAGTACACACTCTCAGGCCAATCACTAGGAACAAATGTCTGTATGTATGTAATATATTCAATAGTACTGATATAGTATTTATAGTATCTGAATCACTGGCTATTGCTAATGCAGAACCTCAGTTCAGTCACATTTAACTTGGTCATGGACAGCGATTTAATGGTACAGAGAGCTACGTGTGTGTGTGTGTGTGTGTATACGTGTGCACGTGTGGAAGTTCTGCAGTGTGCCATTTTAAATGCGGTTTAAGTTGTGTGTGTCAATTAGGCAGTGTAGAGCTTTAAGTATTTTGCACATTAACTTGCTTTTCAGAATATTACCCTTGGGGCTTTTTTTTTCTTCCGTCCGCTTTCTCGCTCCCCCTCTGTCTTTTTTTTTTTTTTCCTGTGAGCGATCGTTTTTATGTGTTAAAAACGTGCTGTTGTGAACTTGCTCTCTTGTCTCAGAAGATTATTCAGATTTCACGCCTTGTCTGTATGTTAATTAATTACTTTAAGCATGAAATGCGCATGAATGCCAGAGATTTGTATACACAAACACCCTCGGAGAGAGAGAGAGAGAGAGAGAGAGAGAGAGAGAGAGAGAGAGCAAGAGTGTATGATGCGAGCGCATCTCCTGACGCTCGCCTGTAGTGGAACAATTCCTAATTAATACGCTCCTTTGTTTACTCAGCCCCTTGTTTTTTGGATTTAATTACAGCATGAGTGGAAGTGGATTAGCCCATTAATTGATTTAATTATCCAATTTGTTTTTGTGAAAGGCGTGATTCCAGCTGAGCTGCAGCAGCTGTGGAAGGAGGTAACAGGCACACACGTGAAGGAGGAGAACAGTGCCAACAACGGCCACCGTGGCCTAGACTTGTCCTCCGCCTCACCTGTGCCTCCCAAAAGCAGCCTCCTCAACCAGCACGCTACGACCAACGGCCAGTACAGCAGCCACACACTCAAGAGAGAGAGGTAAGAGCACGGTTAGAAATGCTGAGTACTATTTTTTCTATGAATTGTCGTAATGAGAGGCAATTTTCTGAAGAAAACTTGTGGCCAAGCTGTACATTTATTCCTGACACACATTACACTTACTGGAGTTTGCTGGGCTTTTTTCTCTTCATGTTAATGACCTGTTATATCTTTCACAGCTGTATGTAATCGAACCTAAAGTTCAGTGTAACATGTGGGTGCCATGTGACTTGACCCAATAGGAGTATGCTGTGCTATAGATAGATCTTCTTCAGGCCGTGGGTGTTTTTTATATTTTTTTCTCTGTATCTTTTTTTTCCATCCATGGAGAAAGCATATTACTGCAACACATTAGGGTTCGCCACCTCTTTCCTGTCATCTTTGACTAAAGCAAACAGGCCCTACTTGTTTCCCTGTTCAAGATTGCAATGCCTTCAGGGGGAGCACATTTTGATGGACAGCTACCCATAAGGCTTGGCCTAGTAACTATTAATTTGTCGTTAGTAAGTACCTCAGTCATTTCATTAAGGGCACAAGCTCTGCAGGCCAATTCTGTCTTTGGGGAGGGGAAGCGAACACCTGGGAGTCCATGGCTATTTCTGCAGTAGATTACAGCAATGGGAATAGGCCCATTTTCTTATTAATTACCAGCTTTCTTCCTTAGACTCCACTATTTGTGTTTGTACATGTGAATACACTGTACAGCCTTATGGTTTGACGTCTGTTTGTTAAATACAGTAAGACCTGAATTAACCTCAAAACACAGATACACACCCCAGTAAATGTCAGGTATTAGATTGCTCTAGGCTGGACTCTGTTGTAACTGTAACTATAAGATGAATCAGAGGTTAAATAAGATGAGAGGCATAGAGGAAGTCACTTAAAGAAAAACGCAAACATGTATTTTGTATTTTAGTGCTGTAAGGAAGCAGGTCATCTTTCCAGAACATTATAAAGGTTCTTTATGTAAAAGCTTGACATCATCCCGAAATCAAGATTTATTCAGGGAAAGTCTCGTGTCGCGGCTGTGTCTTTGAGGAAGAAATTAATTTGGCGTGTAACACATGCACTTGTTTTTATCTGCTGAGGCCTGATCTTTGAACTGTTTGCAAGAAGCCTCAAGGCACTATGAGCTCATTCGTTCTCTCGCTCCATCTCTCTCTCTCTCTCACACACACACACACATACATACACAGACACACATTCATGTTCGGCTGATCACAACCTGAGAAAATGTTGCAAATGAAAACACAGTTCATAGTGCACATCCAGACCTAGCTGGAATGAACATAAAATTTGCCGAATCCCATTCTTCGTTTAAGTGAAGGTACAGTTACACTGGAAACACTGTCACCAATATTTATTTTTTGTAAATAGTAAGTAATATTCCTTTGTACAGTGTGTTTACCAGCAGGAGTGTACCAGAGAATTGGGTTTAACACAGACACACGTTCACTTATCAGCGATTATTATGCAAGGAGTAAGACGTGACAGGGTGTGGCGTTATACAACAGGCTAGTCTGATGCTGCTGGAGTTAGTTTTACAACCCCGAAGTGGATTATTTTCTGATTACAGTACATCACAAACAGTCTACGTTACAATTACACCGATAGCAGTTGCAGTTTGTAACTGTTTATTGCATTCGTTCCTGGCATCGCTTCATTATCACTCTCATTATAGCAGTTATAAACCCCCCCATTTTTATCTCTTGAAGTTAATAAGACAAATAAACCTGCAGCTCATCACGTTACAGAGGAACCAGAAAGTCCTCTGTCCCGAATACTCGCCCATGACACTGACATTCGAGACTCCTTCTGTAAATGTTAAATAAACAGCTCCTTGCAGAAAACTTCACCAACCATTATCAATGATTAACAGCAAATTTTTAATCAGTTTTCTATTTACCTTAGATGATATAAGGTGTCCACCTGTGAAATAATTATTACTATATATAGAAATAATAAGATTACACAAGCACATTGATAATGAACCATTTGAATTTCAGCTGGCAATACAGTCAGAGCTGTGCTCTTATTGAAAATTAATCAACACCTTCTGACTAGTCAGGTTTGAGAATTTAAAAGCTTTCTTTCTTTCTTTCTTTCTTTCTTTGAAAAGACTTTTTCACTCACACCATCACACCAAGTACACACACTAGTCGTTCATCAATAAAAAAAAAGTAGAAAGAAAAACAAGCTCTAGGTGGGAGCTGAGCCTTCTTTGAAACATTGGAGAGGACGGGAGTAAAAGCTCACCCTCTCCCTCTCCAACACGTGCCACTGAAGATTAAAGAAGACGTCAACAGCAGTTTAGCGCACGGCAGCATGAAGAAGGCACTCTGCAGACTGAATATGCAGCAAGCATCTCAGATGTGTCAGAAGAGTGAGCAGGTGATCGCTCCCTCGCCTCTCTCCTGTGCTCACCCTCTCACCGTTTCTCTCCAAAGAGCTCCATTCAGAGACGGTGTTAACAAAAAGTCATTATCATGCTAAAACATGTTAGGCAAATTAGAGAACTGTATTAATAGCTCTGCGCTTTGATGATGTGTTGCGTATTGTTTGTTTATGTGGAATGATGCGATAACATGCTTCAGTTATTCCGTCTGCTTCCATTTCAGGCAGCTAGGCTGATTCCCATTAGCTTCTCTACACCTTGGTTGAACCCAGGAGTGGTTTAGTTCAGGTGATTTGTAAAGACTTGTTCACCAACAGAAAAATACGTCCTCTTCTTCATCCAGAAGCACTTTTGACACTTTTTTTTTCACTGGTCCTTTTTGTCATGCAACAGCCAGCCGGCACTGAGTTGATGGACCTGCTCCCTCCAGTCCTGCCGGATCATTTTCCTCTCGGCCCGTTAAGTACCATGTAGTTAGGTTCATGTGTCATATAAAAATCTGGCCAGTCACTGCGACGCCTGCAACTAAAACCTTAAGTGCATCCACAGGCGTCGTGCGCTTGCTTTTCACTTCCGTCTTAAAGGAAAGGAGAAGAAATCCAATCGCTCAGTGCACGTTTTAGAGGCGGCCCGCTCCTGCTTTTAGCAGCCTCGCTGCTCTCCCAGTGGTGCCGGCCGTGGAGACGAGGCACTCACACACACCCAAATATAATAAAAGCCTTCAATGTGTCAGTCCGTCTGACCCATCAGTACTCCGATAAGGGGCCGACAGCTGCGTGAACCCGCACCAACCTATGCTGAGATACGTATCTTATTTAGAAAAAGAGAGGTTAGCGAAAGAAATTCACAAGAATTCACAAAGAAAAGAGGCAAAAGTGTTGCGCCCTGTTGTTCTAATTCTTTTCCTTCCCAGCATGCATCAGGAAGGGGATGCTCAGGGGACACACAGCTCAGCAAATTTGTTAAAGAGATAAATAATCAGATACAGGTCCCCTCTTCCCCACCGCCTCTCCCCTTTAATTGATCTTCCACTCTGAAAATGATAATTAAATCATTTTAGGGGCGAGGCTTAGGGAGAATTGAGTCGGGAGTTGGGGGAATTGGGTAAAGGCTCAACGGGATTTGTGGGATTTTTTTTTTTTTACAGAAAAAGTGATAGAAATTATGTTGTGGCTAAAAGCAATTTCTCTGTTAACTTAGACCCAGATGCTGTATCACTGGTTTAACTGTACAATGTTTCCAATTGCTGTCTTTTTTATATTACATATAAAGATAGCATGAGCTTTGTTCTGTGTTTCCCTTCTGAATCACAATAATGTAATATGTCACAGCAGCATTTTATATCCTAAGCATTTAGACATTTATGTATCCTTGAATTTCACATGTGCACTTCAGTTGTAAGTGTGTTTGACCTTGGGGTGTGATGTGTTTGACTGTAGCTTAAGGGTATCACCTAAAATCTGCTTCCACCTCGCTGAGGTTCTATTTGAGCCGCCATGTAAGCAGTAAGCGGATGACGTGATTTGCCACGCTGAAGTAAAAAGATCATTAGAGGTTGTCTGTTTCTGTCCCCAAGGCTGCTTGTCTATAATAGACCTGCCTGGAGACAAGTCAAATTTAACACAGCTGAAGTTTAGACTGCTGGACTGAAATGGGGTCGTCATTGCGAGGACCCTCCCCTCATCCCAAAATCCCAGGGCCCTATTACCCCTAATGTTCCGCTCTTTAAATTTTGCCGTTTCCCACAGTTTAGTTACTTAAAGCGAGTCACTTTTGTTATCATTTGCCTCTCCCAAGTCCTCAAGCACTCTACTGTTGAATATCATTTTAATACTAAATTAAGCAACATGCGAAGGAGAATTAAAATCGAGGATGTGTTTAAATTAAAAATCGCCTCTGTTCACCATTGGCTGGTCCTTGTTAAAAAGTCATTAGAATATATCTTGCCCTGTCTATTTGTTAGCCATTTCAATACACAGGCCTTAATGTGTATGCATAATTCATAATTGAATTAAAAAAATGATATTTCTGATTTCTGTAAAGGAAAAGAAGTACGGTTGGATTTAATTATTGCTCATTAACTACAATGTTAAGTCTTAAGCAGGTAACTAATTACATGAGAAAACCTGAAAACGCTGACATTAGCTGCAGCCCCACTAGACTTTAATCTTGGAATCACCACATTTCGTCTAGTTAAATGGATTATTATATGTTTATTAGTTTGTCGGAGTGAGTAATAATATGTTTGGAGCAGGCAGTCATTTTAAATACAATTAGTACAATACATACTAATTAACTGTTAGTGGGATAAGGTGAAACAATGTGAAAAGAAAGCATGCCGGTTGTAAGGAGATGGTGTACGTGTTGTTTTCTGATGCTGTTGCATTGGTTAGTGAAGGGATGTGGTTTGCTGAGAGATGATGTTACACTGATGGCTCAAACAGGTGATAAAGAAAATTCCTGCTGAGCAGCTTTGTGTTGATCTGATCTGCCAGTCCTGACAGTTTATCTGACTTTTATTGTCTCACCACTACTATCATTTGCGTCATATTTAGTGTAACAATTAGCTTTTGAAGCCGAGTACCAATGAAAGGTGTTTTCCAGGCTGTTTGATTAAGCAGCATGCACAATTGTATGTGTCTGCTTTTAGCTGTCCCAATTTTTTTGTTTATTTTTTAATTTAGCATAGTTTATGCTAGCATTCTGTGTTCAACATGTCAGCCAGTGGGTTATGTAAAGAGGGTTTTCATTTCTTTTGAAGTTGTTCAGGCAAAAAAAAAAAAAACTTCTTACAGAGAAAATGCAAAACAAGGACTCTCCTGTGGTGGAAAACCTGCTGATTCTTACAAAGCACCTTCACAAATAAATGTCTCCTTAAAGAAAGCTTCACCATATCAACGATTATATGCTTTTCTTTTCGTAAGGAACAACATATTTTTTTCAGTCTGTTTATTACTAGGCTTAGATTATACAGCTCACGGTAAATGAGTTTTTGCTATAGAAATGATAACGTATTAGAACAAGTGCGTTAATATGAGCCTGTCGTTTATGATTATGTTACAGCCGACACTGTTTTCAGAGCTGTGCTGTTATGGAAAATTAATTAACACCTTTTCACCAATCAGATTCAACAGCGCTGTGATACAACATTGTTAAAGCTGGTTTTAGTCATAGTCACATACTCTGCACTTGACGCATTTGCAACAACAGTAGTTCTAGCGAACATGATTCATATGGCCAAGCAGTATTTCAGAGGTAGAGGAAAATTAGTGTTAAATCCTCACATGCACACACAGGCTTTTGCCGTCTCTCAGCGGGCTGATAAATTGATAGCAGGTGGAGTGTGTTTACTGTTTGCACTCGGTGGGCGCAGGCCAGCTGGATTGGGAAGCTTCCTGTTGTGGGAAAGGCAGCCTGCTCCAGGTGGATGGAGGGATCATGGTTCAGCAGTCAGGACTGAAAGGACACGCTGTTTCTCCGAACTCCTCGCTGGCCCCATCAAAGCACGCTACCATGCGCGTCAGCAGAAAGCCAGAATTAGCTATTGATTGGCCAGCACCGGACAACTTGGAGTCCCTGATAGGCCACAAATTACAGCTGGCCAGAAAGCCAAGATCACATGATCACACTGTAGGTCAGACTTTGACACTTAAGTGTATATCTAAGCACAGCTTTTGGCCTGAAATCTTGAAGTAGTTTTATGCAGTGAGTGAACGTTAAGACCCTTATTAGAATGAGGGTAAACTATAAACTGTGTCACATTACAGTGTGTGGATAAATCTGTGCTATTGATAATAACGTGCTTGTCTTTTCCACAGCTCATTGCTGGATGAACACACACACCATAGTCACCCTCTCTATGCACACGGCGTGTGTAAATGGCCAGGATGTGAAGCAGTGTTCGAGGACTTCCAGTCTTTCCTCAAGTAAGAAAATATTCTCACTCTAACATGAACACACACACACACACAACTCTTCCAACTTATGAAGGTGAACCCAGTCGTATCGTTTTGCTATGACGCTGTGTGCTTTAATAGCATCTCTCCTTGTTCCTGTGCTTCCCCTTTCATTTAACCATTCAGCCACGCTACAGGTGGACCCTCCGTGCGTGTGCTCATGTGTGTGTGAGAGAGTGATAAGTGTGGTTCCCATGGTGATTTTTGCCACTTTGTCCCAAACAAACACGAGAGGCATGTTTATCTGCAGCAGGCCGCACCACAAGAGCGCTGCAGGTTTGCCCTTGTCTTTTGTCTGCGGACAGACATAGGGGCCCACTCTTTCCTTTTTCTACTCACTTTTTTGTAGTTTTTTTTTTTTACACTTGCAGTGAGACAAGATCACACTCTCAATTCTTTAAGTGAATGTAAGAATTGTGTACACAGGTTTCGGCAGAACAAAGCAAGTTGACGCTGATTAAAGTGGCAATCTGTTAGCACACGATTCCTACAGCTTAGCAGCTCAAGCCCTAGCATGCCAATGATACAAATATATACAGCAGCTGTCTCTTTTACCTTTTGCCCTTATGTTAGGCACTTATCCTGAGCTCATGTGCTCCAGGCATATCAGAAGTAAAACAGGAGGTGTTTACGCTCAGACTGTACTTGCGAGTGTGTGTAATCCAACACATAGGTAATGAGAACAGGCAGCGTATTAGTTATTGTGTATCAATCCATATATCGATATATCAGAATAAAGCCTACAGAGCAAAAAAACCCACAGAGAGGTGCAAGGCCACGGCTGCTCTCCTGCTGTTCCTCCTCCTCCCTTTTCATTCCCTGCCCCTCTGCGTTTTACTTCATGTTTCAGAGTCAGATCGCCTGCCACTTAGTGAAGTTTATTAGAAAACAATATGGTGCATGGAACTGTAACCGTTTCTCCAGATCACATTGCAGTAGTGCCGTATTCTTCCTCTGGCATCTGTTAGCCTGCGAAAGAAAGTGTTAATGAGTACGTTTGCACTCTTTCAAGCTCTAAGCCTTAAGGATCGCGTGCTTTTCCCACTTCACACAGCAAATATCTAAACAGGAAAGTGAGCGCCTGCTTCTCATGTGTTACAGCAGGCTTTGGAGTGTCCTGCTTAATCCATCCTTACTTCTCCCCTCTCTGTGGCTCAGTTCATAGCTTCATCATTTGTTTACAAAAATGAGTGGAATTAGCATCTGAGAGCTTGGCGAAGGCAAGAAAAAATTCCCTCTCCTTAAAAAGGACCCGAGTGCACTCCGCAGTGTTTTCACAAGTGTTTTTATCATGGCAACATCTTGTTTACTTTACTTGCTTGCCCTAAACTGCTTGGAACATGTTAAGAAAACACTTGTAGAGGCACCACAAAAGCTGTCTTTGTTTAAGCAAGGCAGGGTGAAGGTTCACCCGGCATAGAGGAGGTGTTAGTGCTTGACGCCATTAAACGTTACCACATGCACCTCCTCCAGTCTGCCGCTCCACAGCCCAGTAGAACTGCAAATAAAATGCAAATAGATGAGCACTACATCAGGTCAGACGATAAGAGGCACTGAAAAGCTTCTTTGACCTGAGAAGGATGGAGCGAGGAGCACAAAGGCAGAAGCATTTAGTCAGTCGAACCTATACATCTGAGCGCAGTGAAAAAGAAGCAGCGCAATAACAGCGAGCAGATCTCTGCAGCGTGTGCCAACAGCAACAACCAGCATCAGGCCAAGGTGTTGTTTTAAACCCGGAGGATATTTATTCTGTCTGTGAAAGAAAATATTGCATACCTGGTTGTGCTGTCACAATAAATAAAATAAATGAAAAGGCTAAGTCCTGTTTGGGAGATGAGGGCTTGGAGGGAGAGGTGGGCTGCAGGTCTGGTGGAACAGCATAAACAGTTTAAGGAACTCTGGACTTTTGTAACTTTAGAGTAAAATCTCTAACTTCTTTTGTGAACATAAATACCGGGACTGGATTACTACCTATATGTATTCTGATCCTTGGATATTTCAGTAAATCTCCAGGTCATATGTCAAGTCAAATGATCAATAGCCATATATGACATATATATATATGTGTGTGTGTGTGTGTGTGTGTGTGTGTGTGTGTGTGTGTGTGTGTGTGTGTGTGTGTGTGTG
>JAOVVH010000023.1:7539795-7551962 GCA_028566435.1 Scorpiodoras heckelii
CGTGTCTGTGTGGGTTTCCTCCGGGTACTCCGGTTTCCTCCCACAGTCCAAAGACATGCATATTAGGTTCATTGGTGTCTTTAAAGTGCCCCGTGTTTGTGTGTGTGTGTGTGTGAGCCCTACGATGGATTGGCGCCCTGTCTAGGGTCGATCCTGCCTTGCACCCTATGCCACTGACTAGGACCCAGCTCTCCCATGATCCTGGGGACAGGAACAAGCTCTCAGTATCCCTTTCCTGCACATTGTGGCCACAGCTGGTATTACATTCTAATTTCAGCATTTAAAAAAAACAACAAAAAAAAACCAATCTGGTCCTACAAAGGGTAAGGAAAAAATATCAGACACCTGAATTGTGGTCACTTCGTGTTCAAGTCAACTCTTATCCCATCCATTATTTGCTAAATAAAATAAAGCTAGAGCTAAACTGGTTCTCCTGTGCAATCTGTGCATTTATTTCTGTTGCCCATTTGGATTTCTGTAACGGCAAAAGGTAGAGGAACAAAAATAGCAAAAACATTTTTTTTGTTGAGCTCTCTAGAAATGTGTTATTTAACACATGTACGAATGTCATGACAAGAAGTATTGAATGATTTTAAGTGGAGCCTATAATATGGTCTGTATGGTCAAATAACTGTGTAAATACATCAGTGTGTTATTGAACTATTGAACAGCTTATGACTCCAAAGAATTACAGGGATTCATTGTAGAGATGCATGTACGATCACAGGTGCTAAGAAGCCACAACAGGGCCAGCTGCCCCATAATTACAGGTTGTTTGGCTACCAGTTAAAAAGAAAAAAACCTTTACCCATTGCTACAGTGGATGCATTTCAGTTATAAAGCCAAAAAAAACCCCTCTTAATATGGATCAAAAAGCAACAATCATTTTGGATGCTGGCAAATAACAGATTTCGGCAGCGCCTAGCACTCAATAGACTTCAAAATCAATGAGCTGGGTCGTTTTCAAAGACAAAAAGCCAATTAATAACAGAAAATGTAGAGTGCAGTGCTGGGCGATGAAGTAACAAACCCTTCATTAAGCCACAAATAGATATGATCACTTTTTCAGATAAAGATTTAAACAGTCCCATTAATTGTGGTCATTACTGCTGGAGCTGTATCGATTTAAACATTGCAATGGGTTAAAATAATGTATTGTGGAAGAGTTATTCTGCCAGCTTAGCCTCTATTTCGCCTCTTGACAGAGTGTAATCAACAGATTGTTAGACGTGCATTTTCTGGGTCTGCGACAATGCTTGACAGATGGGGTCAAAGAGAGCCTCTGTAACCCATCTATTGCCACAATTTATTATCTTATTATAATTGTATACACAAACATTCTGGTGATTTACGTGACATAGTGAAAGATGAAATCCGATTATATTAAAAGGGTTGCTCACCCCTGAAACACCATTCAGTGCCTGCTTTTAACAACATGGTTATTGTTTTATTGATCAGGGTTTTATTACATATTTGACACCCATGTTATGTGTTAATCGAAAGGCAGATAATTCTTTGACACATATTTTATGAGATTATGACCACTATCAATTTTATAACTATTATTTTTTCTTATCCTGCAAGTCTGGGCCTTGACAAGGTTTGTGGCAGAGCAGCCCATTTCTCTTATGTCTCTTTTCACTCCAGAATAGGCCTATATGATGGCATTGTCCACGACTGGAGGGGGAGAAAAGGTTTGAAGATGACGGTGATGTGAACTCTGTGACCCTTCTCGCTTCTTCCACTGTCCTGGCCTTCTTTCATCTTTTGTTCTGGGAAGTCATGTAACTATTAGTGGGGCTTATTCATTGTGCAATACTACCTTTCCATACTTAAACACTTTCCGTTTATGAGAAAATTATGCAACGGGAAAAGCTAAGCTTCTGAGGTAATGATTTCTTTTTTTTATGAAAAATACATTTGGTCATTCATTGGAAATCAAGGATAACAAATGCACTTTCAAGCAGCATAAAGTGTCAGAAATTTACTTATTTACAAAATCATCACATGAATACTCATGATTTTATTAAAGAAACTATCTTGTGCATAAGTGACAGGAAAATATTTAAGTGCTAGAAAACAAAAGTATATGCTAAATCTAGTCAAACCAAACAGTCTAAATTCACAAAATATGCATGAAATGGAGGATATTCTGGATTTACCCACCTGCAAATCTAAAAAACACATTTGCTGAATAAGGTAACATTGCATCAGACAGAATATTAATTAATTTGTTCATTTTATTCTCTACAACTGAAAGATCTAGAAATGCTATTAGCTCAGAAAATAAAGGCAAGGATAGTTTTTACTTGCCTGAGCACATAGCTTTGTGGCCCTCAAACTCTTTGGTGGCAACGTCAGCAAATGTATTTGTTGGCACAGGCCAATAGTTAAGAACTTTAGATTTTTAAAAAAAACCTAATTTTTAGCCTTTGTGAAATCTACATAGCAATTATCTTCCTGCATAATCAGTTTAAGACCTTCGTGTGTCCACAGGGCCTTGGAACATCCTTAGAATAATTGTTCAGCAGGCAAATTGAAGTTCGGAGGAAATTGCTTAATAATCAGATCCCAGGAAGAAAGTATTTAGTGGAAATAACTGCATTTAGTACAGAAAAAAGGTTCATCCATCACTTGGCCTTCATATGGCCTATTTGGATTATACTATAACTGTTCATGAACAGAAACCCAGTAATTCCATTTTTAACTGTTGAAGAAGTCGAGTATGTCAGTAGTCATGAGAAGAGCAAATTAAGTTATTCTTCTGACTATATAGTTATTGCCTGCAAAAGTAGTTAATAAAAGTAAAAAGATGTTCTTGCACTTTACCTACCACTGGTGAGGTTGCTGTACTGAGGTACTATTTCTGTGATCCTGAGTAAGGAGGATGCATTCAAACAAAAATGAAAGAAGTCTCCATTAACCTTGCAGTGACAGGTATCAAAGGCTTTAATAATGATGTTAATGAGAAAGATTTTATATAAAATTCAGTTCTGGCATGTAGATGAGCCTCCTGCACTGATGCCTAGAAAGAGAACAGATTCTTAGAAATCTAGGACAAAAGAAATCCTTACCAACAAGGGCAAATACACAGAAATATGAGACTAGCATTGTGTTAACCTTGACTCATTAAGTATATATGAATCAAAGGCCTTTATTATCCATCTGACATCACCAGGGAGTGTTTCTTTCACCAGGACTACTTAAGGCATGACTTGTAATGTGCTTTAACTTAAATCCAATCATAATCTGTCTTACACAAAAACAACAAGCCCATACTTTACTGAGAATATCTGATGTCATGTCATAATTGCACTAATGGTAAAAGCCTTTTTCTCATTTAAGGCCACCTGCAATTAGTCACTTTAAACATGTTTTTTAGTCTAAGAAACAAATGTTCTATTTAAGATATTAAATATATTATTCTATGGCAGCCTGACTTGCAGACGTGTTGAAAGCTTTGTTGAAATTTGCTTCGGTTTTTCAGAATTTAAGATAGATAAAAATAAAAAAGAACCAATAAATGAAGGCAGCACTTACATTTATCAGTAAGTCTGGAAAAAAAGCTATGAATAATAAAAAAAAGAATTGGCCATAAAGAAACATCTGTCATATATAAAGACATCAAATAAAAAAATGACCAGGAGACAGACATCCTGGTACTTATATCGTTTTTTCTTTCTTTTTTTTCTGCCAAAGCAATGTTGCCATTGTCAGGAAGATCAAGAATTCAGAAATATTCATCAAGGATAATAATCCTGACATTGACAGCTAATTAAATAAAGAATATAGACTGGACTGCCTGAAACCAATATGGGGTAAAAGAAAATCAGAGTTAATAGAAAAAAATCTATTTAGTCATTTTATGGGCTTGAATAACTTCCAGGCTTTTTGAGCCCCCGTTAGAATATCTCAGAACGTCCCAGGTGGGGAGATTGCCTTAGGAAACCTACTGTTCCTTCACTATATAAAGAATCCCCTAGAGACATTATTCATATACTGTTAAGCGCCTGTTAAATCAAATTCCCTTTTTTTCATATTTCCATGATTTTGATACATTTTAGGGTAATTTATCTGTTGTCTTAATTGGAAATGTTGATATCTATTTTCATTTTTAAATTGACAGAAACATTTTTTGGCAGTTGCTGTAGATATATAGATATACACTATGGTCTCACAAATGCATAGTAAACATAGCACACATAAAAATCCAAACATCTAAAAAAGCTACAGTAGAGATGAAATGTTACAGACATCTATGCTAAAGATATTCAAGCACAGTTTTTCACACCTTCACACATTCTTCAACATCTATATTATCATACTATTCTTTAGGGCAATTAGTAGGCATCTTTTTTGTTCACGTCAACAATCCAGCTTTAATCCAATGTATCGGAATTCCAGTGGGTCAAAATTATACATATGCAAAGTTGACTGTGTCTTTAAAGCTAGAATATGTGATTTTTGAGAAACCAGCAGAAGTAGATAGATTTTGAAAATATTCAATTGAAAAAAAATCCCACCTACCCCCCCTTTGGTCCTCCCTTCAAGGTCAGTCTTTCAAACCACATGATTTGCTATATGATTAGTCCATGCAAGCGAGCATAGAGAGAGAGAAGCACAGCTTCTCATTGTTATCATAACCATATCTTATGTAAGAAAACACCTGTAACAGCAGCACTGACAGAAGTTCTCTCCTGCATTATATCTCTGCAGAGAGTACAGACTAGAAAGTGTATAGAAGCCATGCAAAATATAGGATTATATTTAGTCTTCGTTATGTTCTTCATTAGCCATTAAACTTTAATGGGGACAGGTGAACAATCTTAAAGAATTTTAGTCTATCTACCTCTAATCTAAGCCTGCTGGACATCTTGCTTTGTAAAAAAAACCAAATGTTTCTGTCTGAACCAGGAAAATGGTGAAAGCCAAACTGCTGCATTATAATAAACTTCTCAATTAGGTTCCTCAGCTGGAGGATCTCCTCTATGAGAGGCCTGTATTCATCAAGAGATAAGTCGGCATATGCAGGATCCGGAGTTGAATGGTAGTCATGGTCCTCAGGGACTGTATCAACTTCCTCACCTGGTATGTCATCCTCTGCCAGTTGGGGTCTCCTCTCCCAAACCCCTGGTCTTGAAAGGGGAACTGAGAAATTGTTCCACTCAAATAATCCTAGAACTTCTTCCTTATTTAACAGTTTCCTCTGGCTGACAATCTCAGGAATGGGGACTAACTATCCATCTGGATAGCAACAATCTATTTTTAGAAAGAAATGTATGAAAACTTAGCACTCTGTTGTCCTTTATGAATGCTTGAAACAAAACCATACAGCAATGTTCAGCTGTAGTGCTATTGGTTCATTAAAATTTAATCTTCAGTTTCTGAGACATTGACAAAAATCGTAGCAACACTATGGATAGCAGAATGTGTGATTTATCTGTCTGAAATTTTACCTGACCACCATGTACATATAGGTCATTTTACATTCCTGTGACTGCCACAGACAATGTATTTTTAGCATTAGGTAGGACATTTCAGTTATTGATTGCTGTTGGGATGTAAAGAGTATTTAAAAATATTTACAAAATATATATTTTTAAAAATTGCATAACCTTTAAAGAGTCTGAAAGATTCCAGAAATTGCTGAAATGCTTTTAGAAGCTTCTGACTGGATAATTGTCATGTCGTATTTAGAACCAGTGCTTTCTTGCCCTTGATACCATGACATACCAAATCACTTAAAATAAAAACAGATCATGCTCACTTGTTGTTTTTGAGTGCTAGTAAAATTGAGAAAGACAAATGATAAAACTTGCATTAAAAAGGGCAGCAATGGCAGAAAATTTGGTGATATACACTGATCAGCCATAACATTAAAGCCACTGACAGGTGAGGTGAATGGCATTGCTTATCGCACTACAATGACATCTGTCAAGGGGTGGGATATATTAGGCAGTGAATAACAGTGAGCACACAAATTTGATGTGTTGAAAGTGAAAAAAATGGGCAAGTGCAAAGAACTGAGCAACTTTGGCAAGGGCCAAATTGTAATGGCTATATAGCTGGGTCAGAGCATCTCCAAAATTGTAGGTATTGTGTGGTGTTCCCGGCATGCGGTTGTTAGTTCCCACTGAAATTTGTCAAAGAAAGTGCAACAGGTGAACCGGTGACATTGTCATGGGCAGCCACGGCTCACTGATGTGCATGGGGATTGAAGACTAGCCTGTCTGGTTTGATCCCACAGAAGAGCTACTGTAGCAGAAATTGCTGAAAAGTTAAATACTGGTTATGATAGAAAGGTGTCAGAACACAGTGTATCACAGCTTGCTGCATATGGAGCTGCTTAGCTGCAGACCACCCAGAGTGCCCATGTTGATCCCTGTACATCACTGGAAACACCTACAATAAGCATGTGAGCATCAGAACTGGACCATATAACAAAGGAAGAAGGTGGCCTCGTCTGATGAATCATGTTTTCCTTTATATCATATAGATGGGAGGAAGGCCAGTGGAGACAGCGTGATGCTCTGGACAATGTTCTGCTGGGAAACCTTGTGTCTTGGCATTTATGTGGATGTTACTTTGACACGTACCACCTACCTAAACATTGTTTCATACCAAGTACACCTCTTCATGGCAACAGTATTCCCTAATGACAGTTGCCACTTTCAGCAGCATAAAACTGTTCTGGAATCGATTGGGATTCAAGGTGTTGACTTGGCTTCCAAATTTCCCAGACCTCAATTTGATCAATCATTTGTGGAACGTTTCGTACAAACAAATCCAATCCATGGAGGCCCCACCTTGGAATTTACAAGATTTAAAGGATCTACTGCTGATATCTTGGTGCCAGATACAACAGAACACCTTCAGAGGTTTGGTGCAGTTACATGCCTGTTACGTCCGTCGCCACATGGGGGCGACAAAAAACACGGCTCACAGAACTACAGCCAAGAACTACAACGCCCTAAGAACAAAGTGTAACACCTCCACCTGTTGCTTGTTTGGCACATCAGCCTAGGGATCTGCTCTGGAGATAAAAGGACTCTTCATTCTCTCCCTGGCGTGGATCAACTTCACTTCCTTTTCGAAGAATTCTTGCATCTGCCTACTCTCGTTTCTAAAAGTTATGTACTTTGTCCACGTATTTGCTCGCATCATTTCTTTGCCTTGTTTAATCTTTTGTTCTGCCCGTCTCTCAGTTCTTTTGTCTGTATTATTTTTCGTAGTCTCGCCTATGTTCCCCTGCCTGTTCCTGGATCATACCCTCACTGTTTCGACTCGTATCGTTTTGTTTGTTACTTTCGTTTTTGTCTTTTTCCCACACTCTGTGCTTGCTTATTTGTATTGTTGTTGAGACTATTTTTCCCTGTGTTTTTGTCACCCCCTGTGTGCCAAATAAAATATCTGCACTTGACTCCGACCTCAGTGTGCCTGGATGGTCGGTGCTGTTTTGGTGGCATAAGGGGGATCTACACAATATTAGGCAGGTGGTTTTAATGTTATGGCTGATTTCTTTATATAATTTTCCATCCATTCATTATCTTAACCACTTATTCCTGTTCAGGGTCACAGGAGAGCCAGTGCCTAGCCGGTGGCATAGGGCGCAAGGCAGGATCAAGCAATCCATCTTGGGGCACACACACTCATACACACACTCACACACTAGGGGCACTTTAGAGACACCAATTAACTTTATATGCATGTCTTTGGACTGTGGGTGGAAACCAGAGTGCCCAGAGTAACTGACGCAGACACGGGTAGGACATGCAGACTCCATGCAGAAAAGACCCAGACCACTCCACCCGAGGACTGAACCCAGGAGCTTTTTGCTGTGAGGTGACAGTATTACCCAGCAAGCCACTGTGTCACCGTATATAATATTTATAGGTTATAAAAACATTTTGAGCACTACATGGATACAGATACAGAGAATGATATTATAATGTACAATATATGAGATATACTGCATGGCTTGTTTGAGGGAAAAAGGGGATTATGGTGTTGATAATTACTAATTATCAAAAACACCTGTTACAAATACAAAGGAATTGCTCAAAATGCTGGATGACTGTACGCTGGGAGCCCATTGCCTCATATCTCTATCCAACATTAAATAAGCCTTCTGGCTCTCCTATAACTGTCAGTGGAATCAGAAGAACCCAGATGAACAGTACTCATAAGGCCTTCTTTTTCAACTTCATCAACAGTGCATTCTGGTTTACAGCCATGACAGACACTGACAGCCTTTTGGTCACAGTTTCTTATAGCTTTCTCTTTAGTTGAGAAAATGAATACAGTTAATTCAGTCTCTATGTTGCCAATCTCACTCAGTACAAGGAAGGATTTTTTTTTTTTGGAAGTAGGAGTCTAATTTGTCTCCCACTGAAGCTATTGAATTGTTTCAAACAATCTGAATGGCTGTCTTGGGTTTACCAGGTAAATCTAGCAAACACTCATGAATCCAATTCACCAGCAATTGCTGATCATTTCTCAGCTCTTTACCCAAGCATCTAAAACCTATGAGCATGATAATACAACCCAAAAATTTGATCACTGACCATTCACCTAAGGTTCTGTGGTACTAAGTACATTGATGAATAACTTTGTGTTTGAACAATGCGTTTGTTGTTGACAGTCCATACAGATAAGACTAAACAGATGATTGTTGTGTTCAGGAGGACCCAACTAGACCACTCACTCACCTCTGCACAACAATGGAACAACTGTGGAGTGTATCAAAAGCTCCAAGTTTCTTGGTGTACACATGACAGAGGACATCTCTTGGACTCTCAACACTACCTGCATACCCAAGAATGACCAGCAGCACCTGCAGCCTCCAACAGCAAATTTGTGAAAAATATCATTGGGATCCCTCTACCTCTGACTGATGTCTCTTACAACAGCTGCAACACCCACAAAGCCATAAGCATTGCAGACAACTCCTCTCATCCATCCCTTGGACTCTATACTCTCCTGACCTCTGGCAAAAAGTACTGGAGCCTCAGTGCCACCACCAGCAGACCTCAAAACAGTTTCTTCCCTGAGCCACTCAGATTAGTCAACACCCTGCTGCATTCCAAACACTCAGTTGGACTAGTCAAACATCTAACCTAGTATGACTCAAAAACATTGCACACCTGCACTACAAAGCTTCATCAGATATATTATATTTAGGGAAATCATTTTGCTACCAGTATTGCTGCCATACTAATTGCTCCTACACTACTCAGTAGTTTCCATTTTACAGCCCATATTCTATTTATATATTGGGGTGGCACGGTGGTGTAGTGGTTAGCACTGTCGCCTCACAGCAAGAAGGTCCTGGGTTCGATCCCCGGGTGGGACGGTCTAGGTCCTTTCTGTGTGGAGTCTGCATGTCCTCCGGGTTCTCCGGTTTCCTCCCACAGCCCAAAGACATGCATGGTAGGTTAACTTGTTGGCTTGCACAGAAGTCCATTTTATTTAAAGGCTAAATTTTCTAAACTGATATTTGGTGCATAGGGTAAAGACAAAAATGAGTTTTCCTTCCTGAGATTGTAAATGTCATAGAGGCAACCATCTCATCTACCAGGAAAACTCTGTGAAGCCCTCATTCTGGGATAGGTTACTGGTTACATTAATCCATGCGGGGTATACATTTTTTTCCTCTCATATATTCTTTGTCTGACCTCTTCCCTCAGATCTGTTAACAGAAGTTGGCCTTACTTAAAGCTGAATGATCCCAGTGGCATAGCCCTGAGAATGACCAAAGTACACTTTGGGCTCGTTTAGAATAACAAGCCAGGAAGATCAAAAAGATCAAAAATCATCAGTTCATTCAGTTTCCTACCTCCCCCATACAAAAATATCCAGTTTCACATTCCAACTGTTCCAACTAAAATTGACATTTACACTTTCAAGTCATATGATAATATATACATCTATCAAAATCATTTTAATGACTTTATACATATTGTCTAAGGGAAGAGCACTGCTGATGAATGTTTTTTTTTACCCCTCTTTTATACAAATGAATTACTCAATTTTGTCATTACACATAACATATTATTTCATTACTCCAGGCGAAAGAAATGGGTTAAACCATAAATCATTTAGAGGCAGAAGAATCCAATAGCAGTATAATTAATATTAATCTAGATTCATAATGTGATATCATGAAAGTGCCATGGAAGCACATTTCATCTCATTTCATGTCTTAAGGTGAAGGTCTGTTGTAAGACTACATCGTCTGAAGTATTCTCTGATGCATGTGCCCTATGTACGTACATAAGTATGTATGTATATATGTACAGTATGTATGTGTGTTTATGCATATTCTTGTAGTTTTCAACTCTTTATTTCTTTTATTCAGTATAGAGTCAGACAATAGGCTCAGACCTTTTTTACAGTAGTGACTGTAAGTACAGTAGTGATTTGTTACACTGGTGCTGAAACCTGGGAGATCCTTAATAGAACCCCACTGACATCTAATTCATGACACTGGGCAACCTCATTAAGTCCCTTGTGGCCATGCAGCAGGCCCAAACAGACAACCTCTTAACGCTGTGGGAATACCATGAACACTCCTTCCAGGTCCTGCTCAAGGCGCAGGTGGAAGATTGGCGGATGCTGCAGGACCTGCTGCACATGCCAGGTGCACATGCTGCAATGCCACCACCTCCCCCTGGCACTTCCCAAGATGGGTCCACAGGACGATGCTGAAGCCTTCCTGGAGCTCTTTAAGTGGTCTGCGGAGGCTTGGGGCAGGAAGGCGGATCAGTGGGCTGGCTACCCCCAATCGAGTAGGGACATACAGAATACAGGTAAGGGTCCAAGGGGGTACATACCAGGCCTTGGTGGATTTGGGATGTATCCAAACTGTGATTCATCTAAGCCTGTTTCAAGGTGGGGCATGGGAAAATGCACAGCAGTCTGGTGGGCTATTATCGTCAGGTCATTCTGAATTATTTGTAAGTCACCAGCCCATCTCACTAAAAAGGGGCAAGCAGATGTGGGCTTTCAACAAGGTAAAAGCAGCACTTTGTTGTGGTTCTCTTTTTGCACTCTCCTGACTTCTTTCTCCCATTTTTGTTGCAGACAGACACATCAGACAGGGGGCTGGGGGCTCTTTCGTCCCAAGTAATGGAGGGAGAGGAGCACCATGTGCTGTACTTCAAAAAAAAGGTGGCTGGGTGGGTGATTGGGAGGACATTAATTTCATCTTAATAAACTGTTAAGTTGAGTTCCCAAATCTGTCTCCCAATCCATCCTTTTGGACTTGTTACAGTATTTATTTACATTTGTCAGAGTCAGTAATCAAACTGAATAGTCTGTTATAGTTAGAGCAGTGCAAGAGGGGGTGACATTCAATTTCTGCTAGTCCCATTATTTTTGAGCCATGTGTTTGAGTAAAATAGATTAATTTTGGATATTTGAGTTAATTTAGTAACGTGCTGCTTAATTTAAAGCCTGACCAGAATATAATTTGTTCACAGGCTCTGTACATTGGTATACCATCATTCCCCAAACACACTTGTGTAGTGAATACAAATTGACATTATGAAGGCTACAGAAAATCTGAAATACTTAATACTTAATGTTTAATTAAAAATATATATATAAAACAATGCCACCTAACTTACAACAGATTTGTCTCTTCTTTTGAACAATAGCTGAGAAATGTGTTGAAACTAGTTACAGAGAATATCATTACTATTATTTTTAAGTTTATATATTACAGAAAAAATATTATTTTCAGCAAAACATCAACATGAACAGGCGCAAACACATTGAGGAAGTTGATGCAACCTATTCTTTCAGCACAAACTAGTGTTTATGGGAAAATGTGTAAAGCAACAACATTTGCAGTAATTTTATTCATACAGATTGCATGGAGCTTTGTGTTTCTTCAGAGCATAGGCCTAACACTTGCTTTCAAATGCTCTAAAAACCTTCCCACTAATGCAATTCTAAGCAAACCTGGTTTGACCTAACAGCCATAATCCAATAGATCGTCTATTGAATAAAACTCCATAATGCTCTTATGATGCCTCTAACATTCATATTTACCAAGCACTTCCCACTGAACAAGGTAGCTGTGGCCTGCTCCAAAACACACACACACACACACACACACACACACACACACACACACACACACACACACACACACACACACACAC
>JAOVVH010000023.1:7556126-7567948 GCA_028566435.1 Scorpiodoras heckelii
ATAGATAGATAGATAGATAGATAGATAGATAGATAGATAGATAGATAGATAGATAGATAGATAGAGAGAGAGAGATAATTATATAATACAAAGTACTTAAAAAAGCCATAAAAGGTTTTTTGTTATACCTCCCACTCCTACTCATCATGCTTGACTGTTTTTGTCCACAAGTGAACACCACGTTCACATGTCTGAAACTTTTAACAATCACACCATATCATGTGTCATTACTATATACTAGTACATCAATTTCGTTTGTCATAAAAACCCATTATTAATTAGAACTTATGTATAAGCTAATGTGGAAACACACTGTATTTTTAAAAATGTATTTTCTTTTAATTTTGTATTTTTTCTTTCTGTAATCAGACGCATGTGACTCTATTTCCAGATTTATGAATTCTTACATGTTCATTCCTGTCCCTAATTATCCCGTACGAATCGATTCGTCTAAAGGAGTCGTTCATACAGAATGAATCGTTCGTGAGGCGCTCGTCAGTCATTAGCTCAGGGCTGCCGGATTCGTTTGCAAAACCAGTTGAATTTGTTGTGTTCTCCGTTACTTTTCCCTTCTGCAGCTTTGCAGACGTATAATTTTGGTGCATTTATCCACTACTGCTGTAATATTTCGGCTGAAATAGGCTAAGGGTGGGTGGCTTGAGGAGGTGTCCTGTCCATAAGCGCACTATGAAGTGTGTGAAAGCCGGTATTCCGAGTGCGGCGACTTCTTCAGCTCCAGTGTAGCTTCATGATGGTAAGTCCTGAAGAACCATCCTTCGGTTCCTTTCACGATATTTCTAGTTTCAACTCTGCAAATACACAATAATATACACTGGTATAATATAAGCGGGCAAATCAAAATCTAATTTACTTAACTTATTATTAATGATTTATATAGCACACCTTCACCGCTTCCAAAGCATGCGTCTACACATTTGCTTTGTATAATCAATAGATTATAGATAGATTCGGTTTGTTTGGCAGTTATTTGTACCCTGTGCTTTGATTATAATTGCGCAACTTAGTGACGTCAGACTTGCCCTACGTCATGTTCCAATAATTTGCCGTTAGGCCTATTTCCGTCCTGTGTCATTGGTTTTTTTTATGTTTTGTTGTCATGATGGTGTAGATGGCTGGAAAAACTGCCCGATGTGATAAGGTGGTAGAATGTGACTTGGATCAAGCTCAGAAGAAAAGCGCCTCGGTTCAAGATGGTAAGCTGTAAAAGCTCCTTTTATTAATGTATTTTTTTTATTAAGCAATTCTACCTCATTTGAGATGTAATATAGATCTCAAAGTGTGAGATGAGGCTGATAACACAATGTGAGTGATGTATTCAGATATTATTCTGTTATCCCAGATTTTGTTGTTTGGCTTTTATTGTTTTTTTGTTATTCGTTTAATTTTTATTAACGCAACAAATCAACAAGTGTTCATAAACCTTTCTGATAAATCACCATAAACTCTTGCACTAATAGCAATTGTTTATATTGAGATGATTGATGATGCTCGATTGATTAGACACAAAATCATTTCCATTTGTCTTTCTTACTTTTACTTTTATTTATTTTGTACTTTTGAACTAGCAGTGCT
The DNA here is from genome assembly GCA_028566435.1 of Scorpiodoras heckelii. Lineage (NCBI taxonomy): Eukaryota > Metazoa > Chordata > Actinopteri > Siluriformes > Doradidae > Scorpiodoras > Scorpiodoras heckelii. The sequence continues at coordinate 7,557,720 of JAOVVH010000023.1, forward strand.
GATATCTTCAAGGAAAAATATGTCTGCAATATCAATTAATAATAACACATTAAATGTTAAATAAAAGAGAGATAAAAAGTTTATTGAATAATTCATTTGGGATAGGTGGAAGAAAAATCAGCAGACATGTTCAATCAGGGCCATAATTCATTCATCGTTTGCATTCCATTCTGTCTGTGAAAAGCAGATTCATTATTGAAGGTATTTTGGACTCTGAGACCAGAAGCTGGGTGGGAGCATCTAAGCTTGTGGACAAATGCTGGGAACAAATACTTGTCAGAGGCTGAAAACTGGGTTTTCTTTTTCTTTTCTTTAAAATCCTTTAATTTACATTATATATGATGCATTTCCGAGCTTTAGTTTCACTGTCTTTAAAAATTATGCCTCCAAATTTGAGTCCACTACACACATCTGAAAGTCAAAGCACACACCATTTATTTAAGGCACAAGGGTAAATTGGTCACTGCTAAATTCACGTTATGTAGTACATTACTTATATTACTACATAAGCACAAACTAGCACAATGTAACTCAATTTGTAATTAAACTTTATACTTTTAATTGAAGTTAAAGACTTGTGTACATCTACCATGGTCTGTCTTGCAATGGATATATTCCAAGACGTCTTTTAGCATGGTGTTTACCAGAGAAATAATGAGGATCCGATTGCAGGAGACACAAACAGACAATCCAGATTGCAAACCCCCCCGAAAATATCAGTTCCGAGTCATACACAGGTAAAGCACTGTACAACAGTATCCAAATAGTGATTTGGAAGCAAGGTTACAGGCAGAGATTGATACCAGTCAAAATATCGATATCAAAACTGCGAAAAAGTTATCCAAAAAGCAAGAAATCAAGAAACTAGGCAAGGTCCTGCACAGAAATGGCACTCAGGAACAAAAGCCTCAGAACTTACACATACTGGCAGTAAGGATTGATGTTATTTCTAGGTGGCCATGTGTTTTATAGACTATACAAAGTGGAAATGGAAAGAGTACATGAGGAAGAGGCTCTAGATCTCAAGGGAGGTTGCCCTGTGGCGTAGTGGAACTGTCCGTAGCTGATGTGGCAACCATTATGAGAGGAAATTTTTCCCCACACTAATAGGCAAAGATTTCAGTGTGGTGTTTTAACAAAAAATGTATTGGATTTTGCCACTTCAGCTTGGCTCCCATGTGTACCCTATGTTTTTATTGTTTTAGTAAACAGTAAAGTCTCATGAACATTATAATGTTTAATATCTAGCATCTTTTAAAAGTTCTGTTTGTTTTATACTCATGACACAATGTTTTGCCAGGTAAGGGGGTGACTAACACAGCTCCAGGCAGGACCCTGCACAGACTCAGTCCCATACCTGAGCTTGATCCTGGAGAAACCAAAGCAGATGCAGCCTCTACTGGATCCTCTTATGCCCTCTCCTCTGTGAATAAGTGTAACACTATTTCCTCTTCCACAGACTCCTTCCCTGACTGCCAGGATGCTGAAGGTGAATCGAATGCCTTAGTCATTATTAATATGGGTGCAAAAGTGGCATAACAAGTGACAATAAAAAATCTGAACACTAATTAGGTACACAGTATACAGAGCATTAACTAACATCATATTATTGGCAGTTCCAAAGCGGACGTACTTGTTTTATAATTAAAAACCCCATTTCCAAAAAAGTTGGGACACTTTCTAAAAATGCAATAAAAAACAAAAATCTGCAATTTGTTAATTCACTTGAAGCTTTATTTAACAGACCAAGAGACAAAGAACAGATTTTCAGTGTTTTAAGTTAATTCTGTTTGTTAAATATAAACAAACTTAAAAATTGATGCCTGCAACACACTCAAAAAAAGTTGGGACAGTGGCATTCTTAACACTGGGTCACATCACCTTTTCTTTTAATTATACTTTTCAATCATTTGGGAATTGAAGTTACTAATTGTTGCAGTTTTGCAAGTGGAATTTTTGCCCATTCTTCTGTGTACAAGACTTGAGCTGATTAACAGTCCGTGGTCACTGTTGTCTGATTCTCCTCTTCATGATGCTCCATACATTTTTAATAGAAGACAGATCTGGACTGCAGGCAGGCCTGTCAAGCCATGCTGTTGTAACTCATGCAAAATGAGACCTGACTGAAATGAGGTCTATTGGCTGAAATAGACATGGAGTTTCTGGGAAAATATGTTGTCTTGATGGCAGTACATGTTTCTCCAACATAACAATATAAGCCGCTGCATCAAGTCTATCTTCGCATATGTATGCAGATCACCCATGCCATGGGTGCGGATGGGCACTGATGCACCCTATGCCATCACAGATTGCAGGTTTTTGCACTTTTCATTGGTAACAGTCTGGATGGTCTTTTTCATCTTTGGCACATAGAATCCAATGTCCATTCTTCCCAAAAACAAGCTGAAACATGGACTCGCCTGACCACAGGACACATTTCTCCTATCTTTCGGTCCATCTCTGATGATTTCGGGCTCAGAGAACTCGCCAGTGTTTTATACTTATATGGCTACCTCTTTGCATAATACAGTTTCAGGTTGCATTTCTTGATGAAGTATTGGACTGTGTTAAGTTACAATGATTTTCCAAAGTACTCCTGAACCCATGTGTCTATGTCCATCATGGTAGCATGACGGTTTACAATATCATATGAGTGCTCGATGGTCATGCACATTCAGAAGCAGTTTCTGCTCTTGATCTTTACACACCGAGATTTCCCCTGACTCCCTGAATCTTTTATGGACTGTTAGATAGTGACCTAAATTCTTTGCAGTCTCATGCTGAGAAACATTGAATTTGAACTGACTGACAATTCTCTCATGATGTTTGGCACAAAGTCCTGAACCACGACCCATTCTTGGTAGCAAAGACTAAATCTTGGGTGGATACACTTTTTATACTCAATCTTGATGACCTCACCTGCTACCAGTTAAACTGCTAATTGTGGAACCTTCCAGTGTTACTTCTTTAACCTTTTCAGTCTTATTTTGACTCTGTCCCAACTTTTATTGAGTGTGTTGCAAGCATCACATTCTGCTCTTTTTATACTTCGAAAATACAATTTGGTTTCTCAGTGAGAGCACTGAAAATGGTTTCTTTGTACTTTTATCATTTAAATATGAGGTCAAGTGATTTAACACATTACAATTTTTAGTTTTGGTGCGCTTTTAGAAAGTGTCCCTACTTTTCCGGAAATGGGGTTTGTAGCCGTAAGCTATAAAGCTATAGAGTAACTAGTTTAACTTTTGCTTAACTAGAGTAACTATGCTTAAATTTGCATGTCTTAAAGTCTATATACAACACTTTCTTGTTACATATTATGTTTCAAATTGATATGTTCAACACAATTGCAATTTCAAGCTCAAGGTCACTAAGCAGCAGGTTTCTGCAGACTGTAGCATCAGTATTAATGGGAGTGTTGTTTCATGGGTGTTTGCTCTTATTGCACAGGAGTCAAAACTGTTGCCATATACTAAATCCTTTCAGTTATCCAACCCATGTTAATACAAAATTAACTGCACTTTCAAATAATTATATTTTGAATATATTTGTTTAGTCTGACCTTCGGGTGTGAAAAAGATAGTAGAGGTGACCTTATGACTTAAAAGAAAGAAAAGATCACCAGTAATGATAGATTGTTATTGATTAGGTCTTCCAACAACTCCCTGAGTTCCCTCTCTCTCTGTCTCTTAGGGAGGACACTGTGCTTTGTTAAATTATGCATGTTAGAAAATGCTGTGGGAGAAAAAGGTGCTTTTAAATGGTCTAAACCGAAGGTGCAGACAGATACCATTAAGGGACTTTAAGTGTCTCTTTAGAAGAGAAGATGTTTCTTGTAAACTTTAGGTTTTATTACATGTGTGGTGATGATGTACTTGATGCTCTTGTCACGAGTCATTAAAGATGAATGTCATGTTTATGAAGGCTGTTATAGCTCATCATAGGTTCGCTGCCTGTAATAATCTTCTGCATATGTATAAATAGATATACATTGATGGATCAGATGGAGAGATGGCTGTCAGGTGAAATGCGGATTAAATTCAAACACAATTCATAACAATTAATACCAAGAGAAGCCAAGTCATTTATAGACTTTTCTGTTCATATAGGCCAAGTACTTTGCTTATGATATCTTCTACATGAACATTTTTCTTCAAACAGCTGCGTCAGTGTTCAAACCACCTGTTTATGATCACAATGTATGTAATTAGTATATATAAGATGGCTATTAAAAATTCTTGCTGACTAAACTGATAAACTGCAAGACAGCCGTTAGTACACTCCATTAAGATGCCTTGAGACAGCTTATCTTTTCCACTCTGTGATAGCTATGAATAAGGAATTACTTCCTTGCTTACTGCCTGATATTCCCTTGATTACTTCTTTTCCGCTGATCAGATGCCTGTGCGGGGATCATACTCAGCTGCCTCTTCTGCCAGTTCTATGAGCTATGCCTCATGCTGCCTGACACGTGTAAACATGTCGCTAATCAAATCTGCCCAGCCTGCAGCTATTTGTTTGCTCCATTAGAACCGGTCCAAAGCAGCGATTGGAACTGTCACTGCGACTCAGACTGCGGCCTGTTGGATGCCTGCCATGAAACCAGCGATTGCCTGGAGTTAGCCATGGAGATTTCAGAGATTTGTTACCGTTAACGTGCTAGCAAGACGACAAACTGGGCAGTAGATTTGAAGCCAGTGGCTAATGAAGCATTGTCAATATTACTGCTTATTTCACATAATGTGTGTGTCAGTTGATACATTACATAAACATCAACTTTGAATGCAGTATGTCTGTGGAGTGTCCTTTAAGTAGTGGTACATTTTGGCACTGTATATGTTTTGCACTTTGAAGAAACACAAAGTAGGCAGAGGTGAGTGGATTCTGGAGAATGCTGACACCAGCTCTTGTGCATGCTCATGGCAGTTTTATCAAAAACGGTGACTGTCATAAAGAGGTAAAAATGGACTTCATGTTATTCTTTAGCATGCAGCCTGTTTGAGTTGGAGTACGGCATGAGATGTTGTTTCTGTAGGACGCTTGTCTCGCTAGAGCCTACCAAACTTTTTTCTCTGTTCAGGAAGACCACTCACTTGAGTGCGCAGTAACAACTTAGTAGATTGTTTCTGTCAGAGGTAGACTCTTGTCATTTAATGGGAAAGCAGTGGGATTAGAATGTATGCATCTGTGTGTTAGAGATGGGGTCTTGCATTTGCGACTTGTACTCAAGTTGCACTTAAATCATACACACAGTGCCCTGAGACTTGACTTAAGACTCATCCTGAAAAGACTTAAGACTTCTTTCAGAATTGAGATTTATTATTACTTAGGTGCATAAACATTAAGGAAATGTCTAATAAACTGAATGTTATTCCCTCCCTTATTATCATGTGTAGCAACAGATGACACAGCCATAAGAGACTTAAGACTTGACTTGGACTTGGAAAAATTGTCTATGAGCATCGCTGGTATATGTGCTGTTTATTAATCCTTCTGTTCTGGTGACTAAAAGAGATACTAGCACCATATGGTGAAAGTATGTGGACACCAGATCATCTTACCCATATGTGCTTGTAGAACATCCCATTCTTTCCCATTTTCCTTCCTTTGCTGCTATAACAGCCTATAATTATTATTATTATTATATAATAATTCCTGCGGTAGGAATTGCCTATTCATCCTGTTAATTTCTCTATGAAACAGTGGGAGCTTCCTAAGGATTTAACTCTCTGTGTGTGATTCCTAGCAACCATGTCATGTTTACAACATGAGGTACACAGGAGTCTTCTTGTGCAGCTTGTTCTGAATATCACTGCAGAATTGAATTAGGTTCAGCTAGTTTATAATAATGTTTACATATTGAACTTTGCCAGTAACATTAGAGGACGTATGGCAGACAGATGAATGAAACAGTGTTGTTCTTATACCTCTTTAAAATGGTACTCTATCAATAAGCCTCTGCAGGAAAAAAGATAACTGGCCAAGTTTATTGTTCCCCTGATATTATCCTAAGCTGAACCTCTTTTCCAATGTGTAAAAGCATTTATCAAAGAAAATGAATGTTTCTCTTAAAGAGTCCAGCTCATTGCCTGGCATGTAAACCAATGCATCACATGAAATTGTTCCTAAATACCATTTTAACTCCAACAATGAATAATGTGTATTGTATTTATTTCTATGCTCTCTTCTTAAATAATTTAATTTGAATGCTACACACTGTCACCGATGCGTGTTCAACACAACATGCTTAGACTGTTTTAAAAGAGTTCTCAGGTCATGTCCAATTTACTTTTTGCTTAAGTAATTATAAAACCCAGCTTATTATGGTGCCATAAAATAACCTATTGTGTCCCACTGTGGTTTTTCTACACATTCCATGCTTGTGCAAACAGATGCTTGGTTCAACCAAAAACAGCTGTATGTCTTAAACTTTTTGGATCCTTGTCAAATTTCCTGATAGCTTTGGGAGTCACACGAGCTGTTTAGATTTTCTAATGGTTTTGCATACAGTGTGAATTTTCCTATCATCTGCTCACATTTATTTCACTACGTCTATGTACAGAACAATTTTCAGTCTCTGACTGCTTCTCTGGGACCTGCTGTATTACAGTATTACATTACAGTTCGCAAAAAAGAATGAAATGTAGAATGATGTCTTTATTGTATAGTGGTATAAAAAGTAGTAGATACAAAATCATTTGTTTTATTTTGCCATTGACAAGCAGTCTCTCTTCATCGTGCTGCCGTGTTTTCATGTTTTTCATTTTTTTAACCATAATTAGGCTTTTTTTATATAGTTACCCAGCTCTCTGTTCACCTCATTAATGAGAAACAAGACATGGCTTTCCTCTGAAGTGCACAACTCTGTTCTTTTTAACCCTCTATGCACAGCCCTCCTGTGGGGCAAGACTCAATGAAATATTAACATTGTCCATTTATAAAAAAAATTTTTTTTAAGCATTTGGGTCTCACAAATAAATATATATGTGCTTCAAATATTACCAAACCCATGTTCTAGGTGGAAATACATTCCCAGTGCTTTATGTCACTCTTTGTTTTAACATAATTTCTGTACTTACACAGTGATTTTGGCCAATGCTGTTGATGCACACATAGTAGCGGCATAAGTAGTAGTTGAACTGGTGTTGCGGTTTTGTAATATTCTGAAGTGCACCATAGAGTTATTTGTTGAGATAAATGCTATTTGTTTTAATGGTCCTTATGAAGAGTCATATTCAGCCAATTTTTAGCTAATAAAAGTCGGTATTGCCAAGAATACAGTGACGATTTGTGCTATGAAATTCTACCATATTTAAAGCACAAAATGCATATGTTGTATTAATAAACATATTCACAAAATGAACCTTTACTTTGTGTATTTGTGTGTGCTGTTGTTGAGTGCCACCAAGTACAATATGTAGCATCTTTCATATTGCAATGACGAGTTGATCCTGCAGTGCTATAGAGAATTTCCAATAAACCAAATATCTGGTCATATAGCATTAAAACTAGAGAATTACTCCACTGTGCTAAAGCCAGAACAATATTAATTTACAACATGCAAGATTGTCTTTTGTAGTATATGGGCCATCTGAGAGAGACTGTGTGTGTGTGGCAGCTACATTTCCAATCAATGTGATAACCCCCTCCTTTTAGTATGTTAGGATATGTGTGTGCCTTTGGGCTACCCAAACTTAATATATATTCCCTAATGGGTGCTTTGTAGCTGCCGTGTACGCTTGCATTAGAGATACCTTTCAATCACCAAGCCATCTCTGTCTTGTGACAGGTGATTTTCCTCTGTGTCTAATTAATAATGTCATTTGAACAATCAACACTGCAAGTTCTTTAAAAACCCCCGGAGACTTTTGAAGGTCTGTAGGGATTATCAAGGATTTAACCCATCACTAGTTCAACAACCTTTTAAACAGATCAAATCAGGGTTGAAAGTTCAACTTTATCCTCTTAGGTCACAAGACTCCTGCCCTCTTCCAGGTGGTGCCCTATTAGAAGACTTGTGGACTGGTTCTGCAGAAGGCACATATGGCAGGGAATGATGGAGCATGGTACCTTATCTCTGTGCCCCTACCCCCTGTGGAGGTGAGGAAATTAAAGAGGCACACAGCAGGAGGAGGGAATGGATGGGTTTTGACTTGGGGGGAGGGGGTGGAGTTAATTACTGCGTAATGAGCAGCAATTTATTGTCTTCTTGTTAGGCACATAAAAATGCCGGATGTGCTATACAAAGGCTATGTGTTAATGTGTCCCTCTTAATGCTTGGTAGTAAAGGTCCTGAGAGTTTGAGGCATCTTGTGTGGAAAGTGACTGAGACATCCCCTTAAGGGTCCCGGAGCCATTGGATTAGCCCAGCTGCTTTTAGTGTCTGTCCCTGGGTCAGGAGGAATAATGAAAGTGTTGCATTAGTAGAGTATCGATCCCACACTCCATGGCCTCTGCTGATGAGGCTGCTATAACTCCTCATAGGCACCTCTCCGCCCCAGTAAATCTCTCTCTATTTAGCTCTAACTCTGCTGTTGCTCTTCAAAACAGATTTTGCTTTTTGAAAGTGTGTCAAGTATTACAGTGATAAGCAGTAATACTAGTGAAAAAAATTATTAAATGAGTGAACAAGCCATTCTTACGTCCATTTATGTGTAATATCTGTTTCATGTAATATTTTGTAACCTTCATATTGCATGTGAAAAATGGACCAAGATGCTATTAATTTTAGTGTGAAGAAAAAAGAACAAGCTGTACGCTTTATCAGTCCTAACCAACTGAAAAGATAGCACAATTCTATCCGAAACTGCTATCACTATTTCCTTATAGCTCCTGCTTTAAGAAAGGTACAAATCTTTTTACCAGTGATATATGAAACGTGTTTGCAGAGCAAAGCCCATGCCATCTAAAAAGAGGCCATCTGCCATGATTTTTATTGAGTACCTGTCGTGATGTTCCTCAGAAGCACCTACATCTCTATACTTCAGTATCTTTATCACACTGAAACCTCAGAGATCTATATTTATGGTGGCACAGAACATGGTGTATCATTGTTATTGATTGCACGTAAACCTACTTACAGCAAAAGCACAGCTATAAATACAAGCATACAGTATACTGATGAGTCAGATATCACCTCGGTTATATTCTATTTCTGCCTAATTTAAATAATACAAGTTTTGCTATTTGGTTCAGTAGAAGTTATAGCATGTTTCGTTGTTGACACGTAATTTGAACGAATATATAATTTTAGCCTGGCATCTAATCTGATTAGTGTGCTGAGTAGCCCATTCACCTTCCATGCTATAGCCCAAATAAAAATGTTTCATCTCCAGATGAATCTGCATTTGAAATGGTCTATCTGGAAAAACAAGTAGCTTGTAGAATAACTGCAGAATGTTAATGAGCTTCCTTCAGACAGACAAGAATTAAGAGAAAAGAGTCTGTTAGCCATCCAAAGTTGTAAGAAGCAGTGACTAATGTATAGAATTTCAAACAGACTTACAAACCTAATTTCCACAAAAGTTGGGACACTTTCTAAAGGTGCAATAAAGACTAAAATCTGTCATTGGTTAGTTCACTTGAACCTTTATTTAGCAGACAAAAGGACAAAGAAAAGATTTTCAGTGTTTTCAATAATGAACTTAAATCTATTTGTTAAATATAAACAAATTTAGAAATTGATGGCTGCTGTACACTCAAAAAAAGTTGGGACAGAGGCAAAATAAGACTCAAAAGGTTATACAAGTAACACTGTTCTGGCTCCACAATAAGCAGTTTAACTGGTAACAGGTGAGGTCATCAAGATCTCAATTCTTTATCATTACCAGACTGCAAAGAATTTAGGTCTTTCACCATCTACAGCTTATAATATCATGAAAAGTTTCAGGGAGTCAAGAGAAATGTTCAGAGTGGAAACTGCTGCTGAATGTGAGTGACCATTGAGCCCTCAGGCAGTATTGCTTGAGATACCATCATGGTACCATGATGGACATAGCCACATGGGCTCAGGAGTACTTTGGACATAGAAGGATTTTCTTCCCCTTTCTATCTATATTTTAGAATAATCATGACTACATTAACTCTACCACGAAAAGTGTTAAATATAGCTAAATGAGTTAATCTTTAAAATCCTACCAGTATTCCTGAGGAAGCTTCACATGGTATTTTTTCAACAGGCTTCATGGAGCACCTAGGAGACTTTTTTGTAACAGAAAAACTTTTCGGTT
>JAOVVH010000023.1:7589260-7601599 GCA_028566435.1 Scorpiodoras heckelii
ACACACACACACACACACACACACACACACACACACACACACACACATATACACACACACACACACACACACACACAATTTCCGTTATTAATCATATATTTGAAATGGATTTCATGTATTCTAGCTGTCTTGCTGTCTTTTTATTTACTATACTAGAAAAATCTTTCACACAAAAAATCTAATCTGCAAACATAATCTCTGCATTAAAACCAACCCACAAGTCCTAGATTTTAGTTCCATATTTATCAGAATAACAGTATAAAAAATTTAAGGTAGCTACATGTTTGGGGTAAATGTGATGCCAAAGTGGCTTCATGTGAGAATTTCAAAGAAAACAATTTGTTATTACATTTACACAAATTCTACAGTCAATTTTTTTTTAGTTGTTATAACAGTATTCGAGTGGAATGCTGTAATTTGCTGTGCTTATGCTTTGCTGTGCATGACGTTGTGTGTGAGTACTAGCTCGGTCGTGTGTGTTTGCTTGTGGAAACGTCTAAACATAAATCTTGATGCAAGATGATAAAAATGTAATTAAGTCAGGAATGTGCATCAACTCTAAATTCACGCCCTTGTCTAAGAATTGCTCCAGGTATTTTTCCTCCTGCTTGAACATGGAAGTTCATAATCATTTATATTTACTTTTATGGCTTTTAGAAGACGTTCTTATCCAGAGCGACTTACAAGACTGCTTAGTCATTAACTCAGAATATCCAGAGCTAGTGCTGGTAGACCTGAATTCGAGCTTCTTTGAGTTGTGATATGATAGAAATGAGCCTAATGCAATAACTAATAGAAACAATTACAAGCAAAACAAGTCCTATAACCTGAAAGTGTTCCTAAACTACACAATACCAGTGACAAGACATATTCAATTCAATAACTATAATTGATGCAAAAATAATAATCCAATAAAATTAATAATACTCGATGTATGATTTCGAGTGTATTGTTATATTAAGAGAGAATTCTGAAAACTGAACTATCCTTTGAGCAGTTATTGAAAAGATATTTTGTTACCCCTGCCAACTTCAAATGTTACAAATATCATTGGTTGGGTTAATAAAGCTAACCTGTTGTTCCTTGGTCTAACAGAGCAGCAATTCAGACATCCTTGCTGTTAGAGCCCCGAGCAAGAGGCATGCTCACATGCAACACGTGTGGGACTGAGGTCTGCACTAAAGACCTGATTTACTCGTCTTAGCGTCTTATAATGCTACTTAAATAATTCCTACTTTTCAGTCTAAGTTCATGATTACATGAATTGTAAGCTGGTGATGACCTGATTTCATTTCATGACCTGGTGTCATCGGAGAAGATGCAGAGGAGGTGCTGCTCCTATTGGTCCAGCTATTTTGACTAACTATTTTAGGTTTGCAGAATATTTTCATTTCATTATAACGTGATGATCCTAAGAACTTTAGTTTTTGTTAAAGTTCAGTCTACCAAGTTGTCTGGTTCTTCTAAGCACATTTTTACATAATGTTTGTAAACCTTCCATTCCTTAAAATTGCTGCAACCTTTTTAGTTTCCATGTTTCCACGTTGAGCAAAACTGTTGTTACAGCAAATCTTTTAGAATATTACTGAAAAAAAATTGGGGGGGAAGTTTACAGTCTAACCTCCATAGAAACTTTACCAAACTTAGCAAACACTGTAAAAAACACTACTTAAAAAGTAACTTACCTGGTTAACTCAAAAATCTGAAGTTGATTGAACTTCTTTCTTGTAACTTACTATTTTAAGTTAAATAAACACAAAAGTTTAAGTGCAGCCTGGATACTTCCTTTTTTAAGTAAACTGGTTGCAATTTTCTTTTTTTTTACAGTGAACTTAAATTCAAATTTAACTCACACTTTATTTCATCATTAAAGACAGACTGAACTAAACTGGCTTTTGAGCCTTAACCTGTATATTATGTGATAAAATATATTTAAAGTGTTAATTAAACATTTTGCTAATTAAACATTGCGTCATACTGTGTGTGTAAGTAAATCCTATAAATGTATATGTAAATGCAACAAGGTTTTCAATTCATTCACTTCAAGCTTGTGATGTAGTGATTACAGTTAGCATAAATAGGAAGGCTAAAGAAAAACATGCTTCATGAATCAAACAGAACTCAAAAGACTTCATACCTTCTTTCTAAAACTTATATAGAGTTGCATGTATTTAAAGCAGTTTACGTTTTAAGTAAAACCTTCCCTAAAACATTTTAAATTCAATCAATTTAACAATAATATTTTGGCAATTTTCACAAGTTGGTTTGTGCAAATCGACTTGTCTGTTAAAATCCATTGTATTGTGTATGTGTAAGAGATGAGGCATTTTTAAAAAAAAATTGTAATATACAAAAATGACTTTCTGAAATGTCTGATTCACATTAACAGTTTGTACTGGGACAGCAGGATGGCGTGACGTGAGAAGAGTGTGCGAATGGACTTTATGAACGCAAACTGAGAGGTGATGCATGCTACAGACAGTTCCCTTCAGCCTTAAAGAATCTTGGCAAAAAAATTAAAAATATATATATAATGCTTCCCTTGTTCTTCCTTATCTCTTTTTCACATTTTGTAAGTTTGTGGCATCTTCCTTTGGCCTGAGGTCTTTGGGGTAAGGAGAGTGCATTGTAAATAGAAGCTGTGTTCTCCAATAAACCCTGCAGTTAATGCGCCATTCCTGATAAAGTCAGTGTAATGCTAGTCTTGTCTCACCTACCAATCAGGAAAGAAAGAGTATCATGTCCTTGAGAGGTTGATGACATTAATAGGAATAGTGGCAGCTTGGTTGAAAATCATAGTTTAAAAAAAGTTAATAGTTTTAAAACATAGTTTTATCTGAGTTCGTATGTACAAAGTTTAACTACAATATATTGCAGCATGGGAAAGAATGAAGTGAAGTAACGATGCCAAATTGCAAAATTGTTGCTTAAGCAATTCTTGAGCTAATAAAATGTGTCAGGTCTAGTGCCCCATATAGACAAAACTTCACAAACTTTGATGTGTGTCTTAAGAATGTGGTAGTGATGCAGAGTGTGAAATTTTGTGAAGTTTGAGCTTTACATCACAAGATATTGGCTAGTGAAGTGCTAGATTTTTGTTTTGAACATTATTCACTATTCATTATTCATTATTCATGGTGCTACTCTCCAAATGAATCATAATGAACTAGGTTAATGCAACCCCTATAGGCCAACTTGTTATAAAAAGTTCTGTCAAAATGGTTTTCTATCTATTGTGCAAAAAGTGCTTTGAGCCCAGCCCACTTCACTTCACAGTTCACACATCTATGAACACGAACCATATATTCTATATCAGACATGTGGGGCTACAACCATACCAAGCTTCATGTGGATTGGTCAAGTTTAAGTATATGCTATCATCAACAAAATATTTGGTGAAAAAGAAATAAAAAATACATAACAACACCACCTATGCAAATCCCTAGTTGCATCTGCCAGTGCGTATATAAAGCAACAGACATCTATGGAAGCTTCTAGAGCTGTTTGCACCATAAGAATGGCAATTTATCATGATTTTGCTATGTTCAACATGGTTTAATAGTTAGAGCTCACGAGGTGAGTGATAGCATTTCGGAGATAGAAGCAAAGTTTGGATTTTCACATATGAGCATTTCAACAGAGTACCATGACTACAAGAATTCTCTAAAACCTCGAACATACGACAGCAGTGTGGCCGTAAAAAGACTCTGAGTGAACAATTGTGAAAAATTTCTCGTGATAGGTGTGCAACACTGCCTCAAGTAACATCGGAATTCAATGCTGGGGCCTCAACAAACATCAGCATGAGGACTGTGCAACGTTCCCTCCAAGATCCCGTGGGGGAACCTACCAAGTGTTAACTGCTATACCAGTTTTTCTGGTACTTCATTGTATAATCACCAGCACTAGCTATCGTGGTCATAATAACTCATAGAGTTCATTCATGGAAAGTGATTATAAAGATACCTAGTTGAGCCATTATGTAAAATATTCCCTAACTAGTGACTTAGCTTAATTGGTCTACTGGTTATTCCTTGAGTGGGATTTAGAGTCTAAGTTACTAAGGTTTAAAACTTGAAAAGTTTAAAATGTACTGTCAGAATATTACATTGTCTTTAAGTCCTTTAATCCTGATTAAGGCTTGTGTTGAAACTTTTTTCTTGATATTTTGGCCTTAGTGCTGTCTATAGGCTTTAGATTTTTGGATGTTGTTAATGTGTTTTATGTTTGTTTTATGGCACACTGCCTGCTTCAAGTGTTTATTAAAACTTGATTAAGTTACTTGCATTAAAAAAAACAATTGCTGGACATTTCACACTTACATGGCAATGAAAATACATAGGGACAGATCACAAAATATTCAGATTGTAGTGCTTAGATCTGTGCTGTTGAGACACGAATATCAGAATAATAAGTCCTGTAACTGGTCATGCAATTTCCATCAACAGCACGTTTTAGCAACTAGGATAGTTTTTATTAAATGGCTCTAAATGGGAGATAAATTAAACAAATTCTCATTTTCCACTATATCAATCAGTATTCAATGCAATTTAGAGCCCTCCTTCCCCATAACTGATGAATAGGTAATAAATGCATGCATACAATCAAGATGGTAGGGAGGGGTTCTTTTTTTAAAACAAAAATTCATGAAATGTGCTTCTCAGCCTGTGGCAATAAGGCATAAATAAAAATGTAGCACTGACCCGCCAGATGGCTAGCATGAACTGAATTGCAAGGAAATGAACCAATTTCAGTTGCTTATGTGAGAAACACTTCAAGTGCTTATGTATTCAGCTGGGCTAGTTGAGCTATCACCATTCAAAGCTGCTATGACAACCAGAACATTTTTGATGCCCAGCCAGAAAATATTTGTTGCACCCAAATGGGGATGTCGAGACAGAGACGGATTTGTCACAGTGTCACAGAAGCCACAAACACCAAAAACAGAATGAATGATTTCTATCTAGGACCAGGAGAGAAAGACCAGGCAAATTAGTCACCCTCTCCAAGCAGACAATGAATTAATCATAAATGTAAGATACAGTACATATAAATGTAACTTATACTGGCCAAAAATAGGGTCAAAGTTCAATCTAAAAATTACTCAGATAAAATAAGAACTCACATCAGCTAACATTTATAAATTACATCTATAATCCATAATTTCATGGTTTGAAATTGCATGTAAAAGCTAATTTAGATTAATCTATCCAGGAAGAAACATAAATCTGCCTTCAAACTAAACTATTTTCCCAAGTTCTGAGAAAGAACTCTTTTTTTACTGTTTACCAGGAACAGAGGAGCTATTTCTAGGGTCTAGGATTTGATAGATCACTGAGTCTGTGTCTCCCAAAGCTGGCACACAAAGCAGGAGTTGTTTGGGCCTGAAACAGTGCAATTTAAAGGGCATTTCGACCACCAACAAGCTGAACAGGCAACTGTTAGTCGCATCTGCATGTGGAGCTCCAATCTGATGACATTTAACAGTCAGCTGGTTAGCAGTGAGGCAATTTTATGGCTATTTTATTTATTTATTTAATTTTTTATTATTATTTTTTTTTTACAACATAGCTCACAACTTTGCAAAAGGAAGACTAGATAATGCAATAATACAGTATATTTGATACTTTGCTATAAAATGTTCCTAATTCCTGTCGTGATATGAAAATAGCATGGAATGCATAAGGTTAACAAAAAAAAGGCTTTGTAGCTCTATGTCTATACTAATAAGACTAATAACATTTTTTTACAGACAGAACAATACGGTGCACATTACATGGCATTTGATTGTGTCTGGCTCTTTTAATTAAGACATTAACATCCCACACCAAAGTAAGTGAAGTTATACCTGTGGTATAGTGTTTTTTAGAAAATGCTACAATACGTTTACCCAGATTTGTCAGAAATACACATGGCACTTTCAACACCCATACAATGGACCATACTATTTCTTAACTGTCACACTGATTTGAGCTGGAGTTCCTCATTACATATTCATTGTAATGTCTGTCAGCACCTGCCTCAGAACCCAAAAAACCCCTACATTTCTCATGCTTTCCAGGTAGTCTGTAAATGAAAAGCCACATCGTTCAAAAGACTCACAAGCAGCATCACCCTATTCACAATCTCCAGACTTTTAATTCAGCGCACTTGTGCACAATAACAAACACTGCCTTAATTAACTGATAATCTTACCACAGAAGAGTCCTGAGAAAAACACAGGACAGTCGTCATGATTACAGCATCAGTTTCAAATCTACAGTATAAAAGTGAGATTATCCACCAAAGCCAGGGTGAGTCTTGGGTTTACTGTATTTAGTAGCTAAACAACTTTAGGATATTCATACGGGAGCATCTTGAATGGTTTTGTCTTAATGCCATGAATGAGGACAAAACTCTTACAGAAAGTAATGATCCAGATGTGAATGATGCAGTAATTCAGTGATCCAGTAACGATCCAGATTCTAATATTTATATATATTGTTTTTAGGTACAACCTTTTTTATTTATAATTTTTTTAGTTCTGCATTATTGAGGCAGTACAAAAAGATTTTATATTTCCAAATGTTACTTTCCAAATAAAAAAATTTAATGTTACACAAAAATGTTTGCATGTCAGAAATGAAAGCAACACATTACATAACAGACTACTTTTCAGAAAAAAAGCATCATGAAGGCTGCTGGGTTTTGCATGCAAAGATAGAAGTACGTGTGACAGTCAAAGTCTCCAGAAGAGCTGTGGGAGTTTCTCCAAGAAACTGAGTAAAACTTACCAGCTAATTACTGTACAGTACGATGCAGAAATCTTACTGACATACACATATATTGTGTAACATTTAATTATTCATTAGAAAAGTAATGTTTGGAAGTGTTTTTGTGCTGACTCAGTGCACAGCATGTACCTGCACCTGTCCTGAACCCTCACAAAGCTGGCAAGAGTAAAGAGCAGGTCCATTTAACATTTAACATGCAGAGTTCCTCATGAGTCCTAGGATCAACAATCTTATGGAGTCTCCTCTTCAGAGCTCCTCAGGGGCTGAGGAGTGGGAGTCTATATTTGAAACATGCACTTTCAACTGTCCATCACATGCCTGAACCCACTTGACCCCACAATTCATCATGCATGTGGTGATCCCACCAGTGCCAAAATGACCTACCAGATTATGAGGGTGATCTAATTAACAAGCCTTCATTTTCAGATACCAAAATACACTCCAGAGATGAGAGCCAAGTGTTTAATCTGGTCAGGATACACTTTATATCTTTCACTGGGGTCTGTATCAATAAATACATCCTGATACTCATTCAAGGACTAAGAATACCATCAGTCTAAAAACCCTTGTCAGGTAATATAGTATGAAAAGAAAACAGACCATGTAATGTAAAATGTAATTTAAAAATTAAGGTCTTTAGATGTTGTTTGAAGACTGCCGGTATTTGAATTGTTCAGATATCTAGGGAGAGTTCATTCTACTACCTTGGTGCCAGAACAGAGAAGAGTCTTTATACATGCCTTTCTTGTACCCTGAAAGATGATGGGACGAATTGAGCAGTACTAGAGGATCAGAAGGAGTGTGGTGCAGTGTGGAGTGTGATAAGTGCTTAGAGCCAAGTGGGTGCTGGTCTGTTTTTGGCTCTAATGTGAGCATTAAGCTCTCTGTGGCATAGTTCAGAGTTTCACCAGAGTACATAAGCCCCTTCATCATCAAGGTTTTAATCCACTGGCCATTATTGTTTCACTGGCACCTTCACATTCAGTACAGAAGATGATTGGAAGACCATGTTAAGTACCATCTCCAGTCATTATAAATATTAGGTCATGCCGTGTGCCATATGGTTTGGTCAGTGAACCCCTTTGTTGAGGTGATCATGAATGATGCCCTTTGGGTACCTGCTTTCAATTTTGTCATAGCATTGATAGACACGATTTATTATATTTTCTTTTACTTAAAGGAAAACATTGTGTCCAACAAATACTCTTAATTAACTACTTGTTTGTGAAGGCAGGAAAACGTGAATTTCCCAAATGCCGTAAATGTAAATATAATGAATTTCATGCTGCAAATGTAGCCTTTCTTGGATGCAGAATAAGAAGGATTTTGTTTTCATAGACAAATCCAATGCTGATACTGAGTGACCAAACTCTAAACCCATGAAAGACGTCACATAATTCTACAGGTGATTTTAGTACCTTTGCATTGTTCCTGCCACTCCTCTGTGATGAACTACACAGATTAGCAGTTCTCTAACCACCTCAGGTAGATCTATATTACTACTCTTATTTTGAATCACCCTTCACTCCAGTTTGTGGTAGGATTAGATGCGTATGTGATGGGCAGTCCTAAACTGTATGCTAAAGCTTTTTACTCTTACAGTACTGTCTAGACCAGTCTTATTATATCAATTATGTCAGCAATATTTTTCCCTTTATTGTTGCTGCTCTAGGAACACTGAGGCTGATGTTTTTTATGCTGCTAATCAACTCCTCTGAAATTCATAACAAAAGATTCCATTCCCCCTGAATTACATTTTGTAGTGTAGATGTACTGTGTATACAGAAAGTCCTCAGACCAGAGGAAACCATCCCGCTCCTCTGCAATGCCCTAAGAACAAAATGTCATTTGGGACTGTTTTTCAGTAACCACAGGACATCCAGGCCTCACCAAGACCCAACTACCTAGCACAAAATATTGGTGGGAATCCATAATGTTGGATGTTCACAAAGGTATTAAATCATATTCCACATGTGCAAAAACAAAAGTCCATATAACTTTATCAGCTTGTAAACTTTATCCACATTCCATTACACTTCAAGTCCTTGGTATACATAGCACTAGAAACCCATCCTAGTAACCACATATTAGTTTACGAAGTCCTGACACCTGATTCTTCTTCTTGCTCTACCTACAGTACAGCTTTCAAAGCAGCTGATGTATTTCAACTAATTTTCAGAAAGTTTGACATCCAAGAAAGCATTTCAGTTAGTAAATAGGGCCCAATTCCTGTCACAGGTCTGGAAGGTGTTAATAGAGACTTTTGGGTTCTGACCACAGGATATCAACTGCAGGCCAATGTCCAAGTAGAACATGCCAACCAAGAGTTAGACTGATTCCTGAGAAAAACTCACTCCCTCACTCTGTACACACCCTTTCAGTATGAAACTGGGAATCAGTCCCCACTTTTCCCCTTGAATGTTACAGACATACTAATAGCTAATGGCTGGTAAAGGAAAAGTGAGAACGTCTAAGAAGCCAAATTGTGCCATGTGTTTGCCTCCAAGCCTTAATTTTTTCTGATATTCATTTTTAAAAATGATAAATTTCTATCTAGCTTAGTATTTAAATGTGGACCTGCGTCAACTGCTTTATAAGTTCATTTACTAAACCTGTCAACTGAAGTTAGTAAGTTTATTGGGTAAAGACTTGCTGATGTGGCAGGGATCTGGGGTAAGGATCATGGTATACAGGTGTGTATAATTCACACTCTGGTAATGCTTTTTTGGCAGCATATTGTGATTTTTGTAAGAATGTTGCTTCTTTTTTTTATTTGTCTAAAAAGATCAGCATAAAACAATCAAAATTTTTCTGGCGTATACTAAGGAATGAACAGACCCCCATTCCTCATTACAATAATATCTGACCCAGGCTTGAATAAAAAAGAAAAAAAACTGAGCCTACTATGCAGCAATTATTTGCACACTGTTAATCATGACATTAAGTCCTCCTGATCTCCATGACACCATTTCAAAGGAGTGACTGTTTTTCCTTCTCCTAAATATGTGCTAGTATGAGAATAGCATGTGGAATTACAGGCATTCTTGCTTGAATTAGCTGGGTGTGAATGTACATGTGTGTAGTAAAAGCAGGTTTGCCTTTATCATCTTGAGCTGCTTCTTTGTTAGTCAGGTCAGAGGTGACTGTGCTAATTAAAGGCTCACCCAGCATTTGATCTGGACCATTGGGGCTTAATGTTTTCACTTAAATGCTTAACCACTCTCTGCCTGGTACCTCATGGCTAATTTTGCCTACTTTGCAGAGACTAGCTAATCTATTTATCAAAGCACAACCTCCCACATAACTCTTACCAAACACGCAAGTCTGGTAATTAAGATACAGATATAATAACAACAATTTACGTACTCATACTTACATCCAAACAAAAGCTATTATTGACAAAAAAGCCTACAAATAATTCTATAACTGACAAAAAAACCTATAGCATTCAGAATAAAAACTGATATTCTGTGTTTAATTCATACTAGCAAGTAAAAATAGGGCAAAAATCTAAATATAATGATAATGTTTCTTTTATTTTCATTGCATGTCCTGGTGGAAATCATGCAAAATAGCACATTTGCAAAATAGACCTTACATCAGTTACTGCCCCTCAGCTACAGCATCCACATAAACCAAACATTTATATTTATGCTGACTAGAACTATATGTCCAATTTTACCTGAACATAATTGCAATAACTGGCAAAATAAATGTCTGCTCTCTCTGGTTCTCATACTGTAAGTGATTAGAAACACTTACACCAGCTAGACTGTATCATTTTCCATGGACCCATTCATTACTCACTGCCAATGTGGTACAATTACAATCCCCTAATAACTTAGTTGCGTAAACGCTATTTCATATAAATAAAGGCATCTTACCAGAGCTTATTAAATAGTTGATTTCTTGCAGAATGAATCATAGAGTAGTAAGACCATGTTGTCTCCCTTGGCAGCAATTTCCCACATTTAGTTTATGCAGTCCACTCAGACCAACCAGAAAATCAAAGCCATGAAAAATACGTCAGTGTAGTGGAGAAAATAGGATTAAACATGCTGAACGCCAAAAGTCTGGAAACAGAGGACGAATTAAAGGAGGAATTCTCTGAGTAGAGATAATCCCCCTTATGGACTTAACACAGTTTGGTCGCAAAGAGCAATATTCTTTACCCCAGGACAGACACGGGCTACAGAATTCACATGGGGATTTTGCGATCCTACAAATACAATCGTGGTTTGACTCCATCATGTCAGTATTTCAATAGTTGATCAACATAGGCACACAGCATGCACTTAAACAGAAATATCTCCAGTGGGATACTCCTCAAACACAGATTTGCCTTTACTTGGATATTAACCAGCAGTTTAAGTTATCATACTTAACCCTATTCTATAGTACAGTGTGTACCTACAGATACAAATGAGCAGTGTAAAACAAGCTTGACAAATTCTCACCTTCAGTACTATAATGTTGCCAGGATGTATAGTGTTTCTCAGTCACTCTGATGATTGAACGCTTGCTGGTTTTCTCCTCTTGTTAAAGTTCCTGCATCTTATGTTATTTGAATGCCAACCATGATTATGTCACCGGTGATGATTAACACCAACCTCAACTATAGCAATGGTTTGGTGATCCCATGTTCATTAAAAAACACCTGTGACATTACAGGGACAGAAACAGCACACGCCATGGGCAGTCAGTTTCTATTGACACAAAAGACCTAATTCCATTAGTCTGAGCTTACTTTAGGCAAGTATTCAGCAGCCAAACTAAACTAAGTGAGAGAATAGGGAAATATCACTATAGCAGCTGAAAAGGGAAGAATAGTATTACACATATAGCAGTAAGGAGGAAGTAGAGAAACAGTAATGGATGACTACTTTTTTAGTGGATGAGGGCCAATGCACTAAAATATTCTAAGCATCAATAACTGGGACAATGACCACACAGACTCGCCAACAGCAGCCTAATCACATAATCCACCACCTGGACATAATGAAACAATAACCACTTGTAACAAACCCCTTCAGAGATTAATATATGCTATAATAACTTATTTCCCATAAAAGTGTCTATTGTACTCCACAAACCCCCAAATTAGTCATCCAAACATACTAAAGAACATACCAAGCAGCAAAAGTTTTCCAAGCATTTTTTTCACTATTGTTTCGATGGGTTGCAAACAAATAGACAGACAGACAGACAGACAGACAGACAGACAGACAGACAGATAGATAGACAGATGCTATTGCTATACTTGTGAAGATATTCCACTGATATTATCATTACTGCAGCTAATTAACGTTATGCCTAACCCTAACCCAGATCTTAACCTCAATACTGAAAAGGCAACCTTTTGGCCTTTTATGTATTTATTTTTCTTAAAAACTACAAAAAAAAAAAAAAAAAAAATTCCTAATAGGGACCAGCAAAGCAAGAGATACTCCTATCCTTGTGGGACGTGTGGTCCCCTCAAAGATATAAAAACATTGTATGCACACACACACACACACACACACACACACACACACACACACACACACACACACACACACACACACAC
>JAOVVH010000023.1:7650764-7675654 GCA_028566435.1 Scorpiodoras heckelii
CACAGAACGGCCCGGACCGGGAATCGAACCCGGATCGTCTTGCTGTGAGGCGACAGTGCTAACCACTACACCACCGTATTAATATTTTTGTTCATATCCAGCTTAACAAAATAGGTGTAGTTTCTACTTTCTACTTGCTTTAGGTTTTGATCAATTTTAAACCTGAACATTGCCACACTGTTTGAGAATGTGTCGGTTGTGTCACTAGATCTCAGTGCTGTTGAGCCAGCCAAAACCTCTTGAATTGCTTTGGTGTAAGTTTAGTACTACAGCACCCTGCCAAGCTGCACTTCTCTTCTTGTCATTATGATTGTAAGGCACTTTGCACTGCACATGTTTTGAGTGATAGATAGAGCTATCACCTGTCTTGACAGTGACATGTTCATTGGTCTGCTAAGATCCATTACTTTTACTAGTAATACAGTATTGGCAATAGCCTTTTACGTGTCAAAATGCACAGTAATTTGTATTTCATAGTAGCCTGCTTGTTGCAGAAACCATTTGACCTCTGGAAAGGCTAGAGGGATGTGATCTGGAAACTTCAACAAACCTCCTTGGAGCAAATATGTATAACATTTCTGTTAGGTGTTACCTGTGTTTGGCAGGAAGAGTTTTTTTTTTTTTATCGGTTTTCTATTTATTCTGAGCACACAGACACACACACACACACACACACACACACACACACACACACACACACAGCCTTTAGTTGAATGTGGCTAATTTCTTCTTGACCAAACTGTTTCTGCAGTTTTGTGTTGTTATTCAGTTTAAAACAAACAATTTCCATGGAATGCATGAACTGCTTTCCAGTTAATACATAATGTTTCTTTTTTTCAGTGATGAAAGTGCAACAGCAGACTTGAAAAAGCTCCCCGTGTTTCCCACAGCTGTTTTAAAGGAGCACCCATCCCTGTCTTATTGGTAAGAAACAGGCCAACGTTTAAAGCCCTGTTAAGCCATTTAAACCTCTGTTCATAGGTTTACTCTCAAATAACCTTAAATTTTGCACTAGCGCCCCTGTAATTACTATTTCCAATGTGTTTAATTGTAGTCTGGAAGTGCAAAACTGCAGGCCTTCTGTGCTTGAAGTTTCTTTAGTGCAGTCAGATGCAGTGAGCTTAGGCCATGCATGAAGTAGTCTGATGAGCCAAATGATCCTGGTTAGTTGCTAGATGTAGAAGTTATTTAGAATAGTAACTTCTGATGCTAATCTAATTTTATTCCGGTTCAAATGTTTTCCCGAAGTCTGAATCATATCAGTTCATAGGAGAATGTGTGTTGAGGAACACCTGTGTGGGTATGTGTGCAGAAACAGCTGTGCAGGCAAAGCTGGGGTGTGTGTGTGTGTGTGTGTGTGTGTGTGTGTGTGTGTGTGTGTGTGTGATTAGAGTATATACTAGACAGAGGGTGGATGTTTGACAGGACAGTTGGCCAGATGGCATTTCATGGATGAACGTACTGAACTCATGTCTGAAGATTACAGTCTGTACAAATGACACATTCATAGTTCAGCCTAGCATTCATTTACTGCTCATTTTGCATGTGCTGAGTTTAATGCATCTTTTTCTCTCTCTCTCTCTCTCTCTCTCTCTCTCTCTCTCTCACGTACACACTCATGCTTAACTCTCCCCCTCCTGCCTCACAGTGAAGACAGAGTCATTGAGCATTACAAAACCCTCAAAGGACTCACCCGAGGAAAAGCCATCGTACAGTAAGTGCCCGATCATTGGACATACTGCAACAGATATTTCAACCAGAAAGGCATCTCAGTCTGTGCATCATCTTTTTGTTCAGATGAATCTGGTTTAAGGCTATATTAAATGATGTGTAAATGTCTTAAATATTAGCTTATTGTATTATAAACTAAATATTGTGCTTGACTGATTGCCCATTTCGAATGAATGCTTATTTTATCTACAGGTATCTCTTGTTAGTGGAATCCTTGCCTTCATATGGTGTTCATTATTACGAAGTGAAGGTATGTGAACATTTAGTTTGTGGCATTTTATTGATTTTCTGACTTGGCAAAGCAGCTTTGTAGTACATCATAATCTGATATCAGTAAGCATTTGCTGCTGTGGGAAAGTGTTATGTTAAATTGATCAAGCTCATTAAAGCTCAGCTGATTTACTGACAGGCATTAGTATGTGATATTTGATCGTTTTTTGGTTTGATAATGCAGCTTACCTACTGGGCTAGTTACCCCAATGAGTAATTTCTTTTTAAAACTGTTAAAACTTTCCCTTTCACAGGACAAGCAAGGAATTCCATGGTGGTTGGGAATCAGCTACAAAGGCATTGCCCAGTATGACCAACAAGACAAGCTAAAACCCAGAAAGGTAGGTTGGAGTAAATAGCAGAGGAGACTGTGACATTTTTCCCTTTCACCTTTTAGATGCTTTATCTATACCCATAAGTTAATGTTTCACCAAACTGCAGATATGCCCACGACAAGGCAAATCTGTGAGAGCACGTTCAGAGTATATGCGTATATGTAACTGTCTAATGAGAAATTGATATCGAAACAGTAATTTAAAAAAAAGACCTGGATTGTGTACCATCACACCTGCATGAGAGTACACTGCTATGAGTTATCACTCAAAGATACACAGCAAGAGCAGCCCCGGTTTCCCCAAAATAAAATGGCAGATGAGCCAATCGGCGTATGACTCTGGAATGATTGACAGTTGTGAAGGTGTTTTGAGCTCTCTCTGACACTCTCTTGGGTTTAATGACTTAATTGTCTTAAACTTTATAAAAATAAAAATGCATGTTAATTACAAAATAGTGAATAAAATTTTGAAGTTAACTCTTCTAGATTGCTTTGTAATAAACACTGTTTTAGGTGGGGTTTTAGGTGGTAGTATAGGACATAAGACGTGCCATGTGAGAATACAGGGTGGAGTAAAAGTCCTGTTTAAATGAGAGAAACTATGTGGTGTTAATATAAACAGCAAGGTGTGCGTGTGTTTCAGCATGATCCTCACTAAAGGTCTGTATTGTTATTTTGCCTCCTGGCTAAGAGAACCACACCTTATCTGTATGTTTAACAGACTGCAACAGGACAGCATGCTATACTGCTAGGAACATGTGGCTAATTAGCAGCTTCATCTCGCGTATTTACAGTTTCTCTTAAACTGTTTTTGGCTTCCTGCCCTTCCGTTTAAGGTCCATATAAACCTTGCTTTGGTGGCTGTTCTGCATTTTTCTGCAGGGCCCATGTCATTACCGTTTGTGAATTCTGGCATTTGTAAATTGACTGTAACTGGGTGTGTCTGGTGGTGCTGCATTGATGGGCATCTCCCTGTCTGTACAGCCCAAATCTTTAGAGACATGGTGTGATTGTGGAGCTTGAAAGCAAATCAGGGAATAATGCTGGCACCATGCCAGCCAGAGACAGGGTTCCTGAAAGGGGTTTTGTCTCATTTGGTGTTTCTCTGCCAACCTTTATTTCCTCCAGCAAAACTGAGGTGTAGATAGGGCGTTGAGTGGAAATGTCCCAGGAGCACATCCTTTTCTCACTCTCATTTTCTTCCCCAACCAGCTCATCTCCCGGCAAAGTTATTGCAAGGACGTGGGGGTGGGTTTCAGCTGGCCCCTCGTCTTTCCTGTCTTCTGTTCTCCCTTGCTCTCTGGCAAGTTTTTTTGTACATTCTTTTTAAAAGTACCCCCTCACCCGGTTGTCAAAGTGCACCCCATCAGCCTGCCAGTATTGATTGTGCTTGCTGTCAACACTGGCTGCCTTTGTATCTTCCCAGCCCACTACCAGCAGACTGCTCTCATTATGCAAATCCAGCCCAGTCATTGTGCTCTTCGCTCAGCCCAAACAATTGATCAAGCAATAAAACAGAATTAGTCTGGCAGGAGGGCTGAGAGAAGAGAGGATGGGCCTCGCGACTGGGCCTGTCTCACGTGAATAGTCTACTGGGGGTCTTCGGATTAAAAAGCTTTTAAAGAATGCTTTTCCCGCACTGTAAAATCATGAGATGTGACGGCAGCCACTGCAGAATAAATATTTTTCTCTTTCTCTAGTAAATGCTACAATAAATGTTATTGCATTTTTGAGTAAGCCAATTTTGGACATTTCTGTTGGTCCATTTATCATGAAATGGTCACATGACAGTAAGGGCAGCTGCTTTGTTCGAATGATGAAAAATGAAAATTGAAAAAAATGGAGATAAGTGTTTTTATTTTGGACAGTGATGATATGCAGTTTGTCTTTAAAAAAAAAATAAAAGCTCAGTGGCAGTTGTGTACTCTTATTCATATCAACAGTGCTTTGATAAAGTTGTCTAAACATTATAATTTATTACTAAAAACAACTTTGCTATGGCCCTGTTCTAACTAACTAATAAGTTTAGATTAAGTGAAATAGATTTTCCCTGATCGATTTTCAGATTTAAAATAATGCACTAGGCCGTGTAAAAAAAGAACCATTGCAAACATCCACAACCGAAATGCAACCATTGCCGACTGTCTGGCATTTTTCACTGAAAGAGTTAAAAATAGAAGTAAAATAGAATTTGTAGACACCAAGTCTTCACTTACCAGGACTACACGTCCTGTTAGAATTCATGCTTTTAAAACAATGGTGCCTCACAACACAAACACACCCAGTGTACCATCTTTGATGTTTTGACACTCTGTTGTCTTTGCTTTGTATAAAGCTCTCACATTATGGCACAGGCTTGTCCTGGTAAGCTGTACAGAAGATATCAAATGTGTAGAGTCTGTAGCTACAGAGTATACAGTTACTGGTCTAGATAAGTATATTATCCTGTGATGTGTACAGTATGGGTTTCTTGAACACTGGAGATTTCTTCCTGACGCAGTATTAAATACATTGCTTTTTTTTAAATACTGTAGTCCATTGCCAAGGATTTCAAATGGTTGCACATTATATTGTCGAATTTCATTGGAGAATGGTTAGAAGAGTTCACTGACACAAAGAAGCTCAATTTATACAGTAATGAGCAGAGGAGGGGACTTTGAAATGTTACCTGTAGTGCATATTTCCTAGAGTTAATTACATTTCCCAGGTACAGATTTAATTAATATAATGTGAAAGAGTCTCGTTCCAATATACAAATATAGGTTCGCAAAACGTTGTCTTCTGCTAATACATCTGTTTTCCAGGGGAATGTATAGGCACATATAGGGTTACAGGTGTTTCTAGTTTGCATATGTGTAGAATCAGTATTTCTTGATGAATGTACCTGTGACATTGACCTTTTCTTTTCTCTAAGTATTGTTGGTGCAGCCAACACATTAAAGGAGACATATTATGAAAAATTGACTTTTTCAGGATTTGTTCACATATAGTTGGGTCTACCAGCCTGGAGTGCCTACCAGCCCACAAACGTCGAAGCATATAAACCCAGTCACTGTTTTAAATGCAGCGTATTTCAGAAAACAGAGTTTAAGTAGGTTAAGTGTTACAGTCAGAATCTGTATCGCTTATTATGTAACTAGCAAAATCACTGGAAAGATACCTCCCCTCTATCCCAATATCTCCACCTACTGCACAAGTCTCTCCACCCATGGCTTGAGAATCACATTTGCAAAGGGGCGCCTTTTTTTTTGTTTAATTGTCTTGAGTCGCTGTTGGCTTTACAAACCAACGCACATCGCTACATCAGCTCCCAGCCTCAGAGCACCTGAGTGGGTAATGTTTATTTTTGATGGCAACATACCAAACTTCGTGCCTCACTGCTTTTACAACCTGGGTTGATACAATGTGGGATGTCACGGGAATTTAAAAAAGTGATTAACCTTTAAACATTAAAGGTTATTATTGACATTCCTGTACTTTGAATGAAAGCGATTTAGTTCATGTAAGCCAAAATGCACTTCTCAAACATCCAGCAGCGATTCATATTAACTTGAGACAAAATAAATCGGTGAGAAATGTAAACGTTATAGCACTTTTTATCCAGAAAGTGGCAGGTATGTCAGTATAAGTGCAGACCTCACTCCGGTCGGTCGCTATGGCATCTATGTAATATGCCTGTAGGCACAGCCTGTGACAGAGGTGGGCAGGATGAGCAGTGGCTCATTATTATTTAAAGCTACAGGTGTTTTAGACAGGGTGAAAAGAGAGCGGTAGTATTTGATCACAGACATTTCTTAAGACCCCTGTATTACCTTGTGTAAAATGGGTGTGATAGATCGCCTTTAAGCCATTTATTATTCAGCATTAAAATGTGGTGTTTAAAACAAGTGTGTGACTAATAGTTGGTGTTCTCAGCTTGTTGCTGGTGATTAATGGGTGTGTCCCGTCCTTTCTCAGAGCCCAATAAACAAAATCCTGTTGTAGTAACTGCCCGAAACCCTAATCTTCATAATTATTATATAATTTGTAAATCCCTGGATAAATAAAAATCCATTGGACAATGATATTTACTTTATTGCTGGTTAATGTTTATGGTCGTCTTTTGTAATTATGAGGATTGCACGTGATAGTTTACTTTCTTATTCATATATTTTCAGAGGAATTGTGAGTCTGACTCCTTGCCAGATTTTGTCATGTTGTCTTCCCTGCCTTCTTACTGACTCATGGAAGTGTGTGTGTGTGTGTGTATGTGTGTGTGTGTGTGTGTGTTATGAGATTTGATAATACTGAGCACTTTTTTTCTGTCTGATCTAAACAGTGAATTAAACAATGTTTTTTTTCCTCTGACCCCCAATTTTTGTTTTTTATGCCAAATGCCACAAGGGTTCAGTGTAACAGTGTTTTCTT
The DNA here is from genome assembly GCA_028566435.1 of Scorpiodoras heckelii. Taxonomy (NCBI): domain Eukaryota; kingdom Metazoa; phylum Chordata; class Actinopteri; order Siluriformes; family Doradidae; genus Scorpiodoras; species Scorpiodoras heckelii. Next base: position 7,657,507 of record JAOVVH010000023.1, read on the forward strand.
ATCCAAAAGGGTTCATGTTTAGCCAAAAACAGAATGTTAGACTAAAGTAGGCTAAAATTCAGTGCTGATGTAGTCATTGCCATCTTCACATGACCTGAATCTTTCTTCATGTGATGTTTGCTTCATAAACACAGTGTACCAGTGTGCTGAATTCAGAAGGCAGACTAAACTACTTTTTCAGCCAGCCAGGTTTATTTCAGAAACATTGGGCTTAGTTAAACTAGATCTGTAGCACCACCCGCTCGTTCCCACATCCAGATTCGTCTACTTAAAATCACTCTTTTGAAATTCAAGTAGCCCTGTTAATTTCAGGCTGAAGAAGGATGTAAAAAAAACAACATTTATTTTTGCTGTAGTTTTACTTTTACCCATGGTGTATACGTATGATTTTCAAGAAGTTACTAAAACAAATTGTTGGTAGAATAAACTGGCACTTTAATTAAATTATGTCTGGATCACTTGTAGTTGCATTCATATTGCTGAACAAGGACATCTAATTGGATATACTTTCGATGTTTCACACAAAGAGATGGTGAGAAGTGGTCTGGACTCCATTTGCTTTTTAATTAAGATTCACTCTTACTGTAGGGAGCATTTCTAATTTTACTGTTCCGACTAATCTACAGCAAACAGCTTTTATGCAGAAACGATCTCTATAGAAAATTCGACGGAAGCAACACATTACAGAATTTTTGTTTTGCTTCCTCTTTCCCTTGTTGTTTAAACAACGCTTAGTACCATCTCTAACAGAATGGAGTTTTGTCAGAAATCTGGTTTCTTTTTCCTCAAGGTTTGGACTTTTTTTTTATTGTGCATTGCTTCCACCTTTATCTTTCTGTAGCGTATATACATTCTGTGTGTATACTGTGTCAGCTAGTAGAGAGAGAGAGAGAGAGAGAGAGAGAGAGAGAGAGAGAGAGAGAGAGAGAGGGCTTCTGATAAGAGGGTGAAACATTTTCTGTTGTCAGCTTGAGCAGTGGTAAAGGGGCCATCTTGTTTTCACTAAGAGGTTAGGCATGCCATGGCCAGCGATTAATGATTAAATATAAGTAGTAGATTCCATGCATATTTGCCCTGGGAAGCATCAGAGGTGTTGGAGTTGCTGCACTGGAACTGCTGTAGGTGTGTGTGCAATTTATACTTCGGAACAATCACACACAAACACAAACACCAGGAAATGAAGCATAAAGTTCAATGAGCAGCTACAGAAGAGTGTGCTAAATCTGCTGCGTGCTAGGAAACCGGCAGAATGAAAAGAAAATCCTTTCCCATGCGAGACCATAAGCAGTATAGTTTTGAAGCCGATATATGCCAAAGTTTATAACCAGTAAATCTGGTTTGTGGATGGAACTAAAGCCAAAAGTACAAGAGGGAGCGGTAGATAGGCTGAGAGAATGATTGTAGGGTTAGTCACAAGAAGACAGAGAGAAGAAAAAAGGGAGGGGCAGAAAAGTGCGTATTCTACTCGGAGATGTCAACCTGCCGTAGATGGGCTAGGTCAGAGTGAGATTTTCGTGATGTCATGCAGAGGAGGAGTGCATGGGAGGGACTTGCCGAGCTGAAACTCTTGCAACACCTTTTGCTTTCTCTGGGAGCAGACAAGAGAGTATTGTTCAAAGAAGCCTCAACCCTGTGAGAAACTTGAGCACAGGAGTCCACAGAACCTGTTGGATACACCAGGGATTTTATGCAGCCTTCTTAACCTCAGTGATAAGAGCTCCACTTGGATCCCAGCACAGTGATACTTAAAAAAAGGTATTCTGCCAGGGGTATGAGATTTATTTTTGGAATCTGCCTGAATCGATTGAAGTGTATTAGCTATTCGATTTCTCATAAATGTGTGTCTGAAAATTTTGGCATGCCTTTTAAGTCAAAGTCAAAAGCATTGCCAGACTATATTCAGTGTCAGCTGTCTAGAGTTCATTTAATGTCCTTCATTTTGTGCTTGCAATTTAAAGAGCTGAAGTGCGTTTCCTGGTTGTGGGATTGTCCACTAGTATTTCCGCCCTTTTCTAGGTAATCTGTCATCACGATTACACACACTGAATAGACATTGTTCTGTAGCTGTTTGGCGTCTGACAGAGCTGGAGATGAATTCTCAGGAAAAGGTTTCAAGCACACTTTGCTAACAGATGTTTTGCGTTGACCATATCCATAGCCTTGTTTTGACCGTAGCTCATCTCCTGTAGTTCCATTAAAGCAGCAGTGGTGCTAAATTGACCCTGCAGCATATGCCTTTTGTCAGCTGTTTCTAGCTGAATGTACTGATACAACACCTAGTCCGCTTTTTTTTTCTTTTTCAGAAAGAGAAGAGCGGGGGGAACGTTTTAAATACAAATGTCTGTCTTGTGGCATGATGTATAGCCTCCAGTTTTGTCAAATAAATATTTGTTTTCTATCTGCCATGTGCCAAAACACCCCATGTTTACTGATTCCCCAAATCATTTACCACAAACTATTTCTATCTGTTTGTAGGTCTTTCACTGGAAGCAGTTAGAGAACTTATATTTCCGCGAGAAGAAATTTGCAGTTGAGGTCAACGATCCTCCCAGGTAAAACAAGTTGCACGTCTGAACCTTGTTGCATTTTTACCCCTTGCATCCTCACCAACACTGCACAATTCAAATATTTTCAGTGCTCTACATCCATTGGAGAATAAAGTGTCAACTTGGGAAAGCTTGTTACTACAGATCACGTTTACAGCAGTTGAAACGTTTTATAGCTCTGTGTGCTACGCTGCTTCTGGATTGTAAAATGCTGCTTCTGGCAACATGAGCCATGAATGAGTTATGACTATTGATCGTAGCTGCCCGGCTTTTAAAGCCGTATACTGGCCACAGAGCAGCCATTGAGAAGGGAAAGTTTAGCTAAAGCATTGTATTGTAACTCTTCACAGCAACAAGGTCACTGCTGATATCCACATTGAACTATTTGATATGTAATGGGGGCTTGAGTTGATGCATAAACACAAATGACATTACTGCTTGACTCTTTTTTTTTTTTTTCTTACATCATACAGAGTGTAAAATGGTCATTTGTTATTTGCTGATTTACACAAACTGCACATTTCCTACACGACATTGTGCTGGCTTTTGCACTGCCAGAGTTTGCTGTTTTATAGCGCTTGACTCTAGTCATTAGTTATCTTGGTGCCTCTTTTAAATGTGTGTATATATCAATCCTCAGGAACGCATCATCCAAGTCCCCTTTCAGCCAGTCTGGACAGGCTATCCACACGTGGTATGCCAGCCACTCTCTGATCAAAACCATCTGGGCGATGGCCATCAGCCAGCACCAGTTCTACCTGGATTGCAAACAGAGCAAAGTGAGTCTGTCAGCATTAGCCACATCAGTTTTTCTCTGTTCTGACTTGGAGCTCATGTAACTATGTACATTATAGTCCACTTAACCTGGATTAGAAGTTTGTGTCAGTTTTCACACATTATTTTTCAGTAATAATAAGTAAAGACAAACAAATTTGTGGAATAACCTTAAAGGATGAGGATCAGATGTCTTCAAGAATATGTCACAAATCAGTCACTTTCATTTACTTGTTGTATGTTCGGTGTGGATGACTAAAAAATACATCCAATATGTTACTTAGCAGTACAGAGGTGGAATGCAATGAACATTGTCTTGCATGAAATGTTTAGCTGACCTTCAAATTTCCATCCTTTTCATATAAAGTCTAAAATGACAACATCTAAGAATTTGGGGGACATTGCCATGGACCTTACAGAGATCGGAGCCTCCAGAGTCAGCAAGATGGTGAGCGGAGAGCGTAAAGACCAGCTCATCATGGCCAGCAATGGAAGCTTGGCCTCTGCAGGTACTAAATCTAATGAATTATTTCTGTTCTACCCTATTAAAGCCTTTGTGCTGAAGGTCCCCTCTTACTGAATGATTAGGTATAGTAAGCTGAAGCTGAGGACTGGACTTATGCCAAGTTTTTCATAATTTTTTATATACCTGGGATTTGTATTTAAGGTTCAGCTTGTGTGTGTGTTCAGGTTCTGCAGATTCTGAGGTAAATGAGGAACTGAAGAAAGAAAAGATTGCTGAGCTAAAGAAGAAGGAGAAGAGCCTTCAGGATCTTCTGGCTCAGAAATTGAGTGAGCTTAAGAAGATCTGCCTCCGAGAAGCAGTTAGTGTTTTCTTTTTATGTTTTGTTTTTAACCTAAGCTCACTGTAGTAGATTGATGTTTTTAATCAGATGACAAATGGAATATATCTTTTTTCCTTTAGGAACTGACAGGCAAATTGCCTAAAGAGTACCCTTTGGCATCAGGAGAGAAACCTCCTACTGTAAGACGGCGTGTAGGAACTGCTTTCAAACTAGACGATCTTTTCCCTTATGATGCGGTATGTCACATTTGTCTTTATGTGCTTTTCAGTTCAGTAATGCAGCACCCTCAATTGTGACTATACAATATTTGTTTTTATTAAATGCCACTGTATTTTTCTTGCCCTCAGGACCCTCAGTTAAGGAACTTGGAAAGCCGGTTTGCCCTACAGCAAAAGATTGTAGAAGCAGCGAAGAAGCTTGCCAATGAAACTGAACTGTGTAAAACTGTGAAGAAGAAACGGAGGAGGAACTTTGAAGATGCTATGAAGACGCTTCAAATGATTGAGAATGAAATTAATGACTACAGAGTGAAAATGGGCAAGAAACCCACGCAGAGGGCCTCACTGATTATCACTGGTATACACTTGAAAAAAAAAATCATGCTTTATTCACTGTGTATTTATAGTATAGGATCAAGTGATGCACTAATTGTTCATTTCTGGTTTACATATAAAATATCTTTATAGTTCTTTTATATGGCTGAAGTTTGTGATAATTACTGTTCTATTGGTAATCCTTGTGTTGAAGAAACTGCATTTTTCATCTTTCCTAGATGACATGACTGCAGCAGACCTCAGCTCACTGTCTGACAGCTTAAATCTGGATGATGGTAAAAGTTACACTTCACATTTAGTCCTACTGCTTTGTGAAACCACTCTAGACATGTTAATCGAACCCTTTTCTTTCCCTTTCATGACAGAGGAAGCATTTGTAGTACAACGGCAGCGTTCCCGTTCAGTTCAGTATTCACCACGGCCTTCAGAAAACCATGGCATTCCTTATCAAACCAATCGCAGGGCCTCCGAAGAACCGCAAAACACTAACAGGTAAGACTCCCCCCAGCCATAACAGACTTCTTTCTCTGCCTCTTTTTGTTTCTGTCTCTTAACTGGGGTTTGCCTCTGCATCTGGGTTGTGAGCTGGTTGAGGCTTGTTAAATCATGTTAAGTCTTGTTAGAAACCAGACGTACATTCCTGCTTGGGTTTCTACCGCTATCTGTACCACTTATCATATTAAGCACACTCAGTGTGTTAAAAATAGTGTGAGACGAGCTTGTTCTTGAATGACTGCTAAAACATGGACAACAAATTAAGCAGGTATAAAAGAAAACTGTTTACAGATGAAACTTGGACACAACTAAAATCATTGGTAACTGCATTTAGCTAGTGAGCCACTGGTGCAATGTGATAAAGGATATTTTTTTATAGTAGACAAATATCTTTTAGCTGTTAAGTCTTTGTGAGCAGTGAGATAATCATTCATATGCTATTCATAAGTGTAGCAGGAAATAATCAGATGGGTTTTTTTGGCCCTTGTGAGAGTATTTTGCATAATGATCATGCTTTATAGGAAGTCAACATTGTGAAAGCAATCTTCTTATCTGTATTGTAGATTAAACTATGGTGAAGTCCAAGAACCTTACTCCTACATCCACCAAGATGGTTTATCACCACATAGTAGCCCCTATTACGCTCCGTCCAGGCAAGACGGGAACTCGCGCAGCATGCCTCCTACACCCCAGCTGACACGCAATGCCTTCAGCAGCATCCAGCTCAGGTACTGAACACCTCAATACTGTACACTGTAATGGTGTCTCCATCAGTCCCACTTTACATCCAGTTCAGCCCTCCATGAGTAACCTCAGTGACCTTAGCCTCCACACTGCTGGCACAAATTTACACAATACTCTGCGACAATCACATCTAGTTACATCTAGTGAATAAAATGCATGCATTATTTTTGCCAATGTGATCATGCTCACAGCTGTAGCTTGGCTGTTTCTTGGTTATGATTAGTCATGCTAGCATTTTTAACTCCATTTCAATATAGAATGATTCTGACCTATTTGCTGTGTATGTATGTGCACACAGGTGTGACGAGGACCAGCCCGAGCACTTCCGCCAGCGTAGTGGCAGTCTTGAGTCTCAGTCACTCTTTGCCACAGAGTGTGACGGCCCCGAACCTGTGTTCACAATCACCCCTGCTGCCCGACGCAGCAACAGCACTGAGGTGCTCGACGATGTCTCCTCACACACCAGCCAGTCAAGCACGGAGTACTGTGCCCATTCACGTGCTCGAAGCCGAGCACGTCGCCAGAGAGACCACAGCTATGCTAATACAGGCAGCATGCCCAACCTGACACAGAACGATTCTCACTGCTACACATATAAAGCACCAACACGACCCACCACAACAGCCTACTACGTCACTGGATACCCCTGCTATGCGGATCCATACACCAACGGAAGCTATGCATATGAGGATGAGACAGCAGGCCATTATAGTGTAAATCCTTCATACCAGACAATGTCTTATCAGGTACAGGAAACATACAGTGACTACAGTCACACGGTGATGGACAGCATAAGCCAGAATCCATATGCTACAATGAGGCAGGCAAGGAGTCGCCCGCCATCAAGGAACGAAAATGTAACAAGGAACATGCAGAAGGCTATTGTGGCCGAACACTTACGAGGCTGGTATAACCGGAGCACAGTACACAGGCAGATGCCGTACGAGTACGAGAGGGAATCCCAGCAAAACCTGGCCTACAGGATGACTCCACATGCTTGCGGATATAATGATCGCAGCACCCCGTATGCCTCAGGTTAGGCTTTTGTATTTATGTAAACTGATATGTTCTGTTTAGGTCAAAATTGTACAACAATGCTGAAAATAATAATCCCTACTTCCTGTGCCCTGTGCACGAGTGTGAAGAAATGTGTCTGTTGTTTACATAATTATGAGCAGCAAATAACACTGTTTAAAATGACTCATTTGTCCATATGAAACAAAAAGTGTAAATGTAGGCTGTCTTATTTTTGACACACACTTGCCTTCCTAAATATCATCAAATCAGTTGAAGGGGTTTTGTGTATCTTTCATTAAATATTGTTAATATTAAGAATTCAGATAGATATTGAGTACATTTTGCAACTTGAGCAGAGATTAACGGAATGTAAAATTGAAGCTTAAGTCTTCAAACAGTATTATCCTTTGAATTCTGCTTCTGCAGACTAGTATTTATGAAACTAAAGGTGTTATAATTAATAATTGCTTGTAAATAAATTGCTGATTTCAGCGAAATGTGTATGTAAGGTGTACTGGTGAAATTACTCTCTGTAAATGAATAATAGCTAGACACATAACATGAACATGGTGCATACCAAGTAAAAAACAATATATAACCCAAATAAAACTTTGATCTCTGTGATATACACTTTTAGTGTAGGGTTAGTCCATAGTCCTTCACTAATTGTTACTGAAAGAAGCATGCCTGTTTTTAGTCTACTGCCCTCCTTAGGTAGACATTCCTTAAATATGTTTATACACTGAATTGAATGGGTTTATTCTTGATTTCCAGTTTCTACAGCACCTAACACAGGGAGCTGGCGTGAACACTTGTCTGTGGGTTTATCGGATTACAGCATGGGTCTTCATCCACAGCATGCCTATAGCTACAGTTCAGTCCATCAGAATCACCTTCCACAGAGCAGGTGAGAGCCTTAATGACCTTGTAGTTCTTTACATTAATTGTCTGAACCACAGTGTCATGCACCTTCTGCCTTAGGAATGCACTCAGTGCAGAGGATGAGCTTACTGTGCTCAATACTCACGATATACAGTAGTTTGCTGTTTACTGATCACTACATCTTTTTGTGATAAATGATTATTTTGGTGTGTCAGGGGTTGAACTCTAGGACTATATTCTTGTACTATGTTCTCTACAATGCCTGCATCTCCCCTCTCTCTCCTTTTCTCCCATCCTCTTTCCCGTAGACATGCCTTCAGTCCACACCCTGCACCCTCCTGGTACTACCCACCTCCTTCCTTCTCACCTAGCACTTGTTCTCCCTCATCCTCTTATTTCTCCCTCCCTCCACCTCCTTCTTCCCGCTATCGGGTGGAGCGGTCGGGCTGTGATGGCTCCAAAACTGACATGTCTAATAAAGCCTCCTTGCTAAATGTAGCCGTTGATAGTAAGTAAAAATGGGCTAGCTATGTGTTTTGCCCTGTTTTTCTGTGTGTTGTTTTGTGAGTTGAAGTCTCTAATTGTTTGTGCTCCATGTTGCTGTGCTTTGTCTGGACTTTCTCAGTTTGTCCTCCTATGGAAGGACAGTTGCATGGCTTTAAGTGTCTGTCTTTCTCCAGATATGAAAGGTCTTAACATCATGTCCTTGGCTCACATATTCCTAGTTGTGTGTGAACAGAAAACACACACAAGTTTCTGCTTTATTTGACTAACCACTATCCCTTTCATGCCAGCCGGCAGCCCCATCTTCTAGCTCCGCCCCCAGGCCCCAGAGCTCCATCTCCGTTTGCTAGGAGGAGGCCAGCTCCAGGAACTTTAGACATGCCTGGTGCTGTTGCCAGTGGTTATGACCAGGACTATTATTACACTCAGTGCTAGTGCAACTTGCAGCACTAAACAATGTGGTGAGCTGCATACAAACCCCACACCGCTTCTCTAACCTGTGTGCTCAGTTAACTGTTGTCACTCCTAACAATCATTGTCCTCATGCACTAAACCTGTCTGGTAGCTCAGCTTTATTGCACCTCACTGCTGGATAGGTTTGTGTGTTCAGTGGTGGTGGGTTGGTCCTGTGTGTCGGGTATCAAGCTACACGGGTGGCGTCTTGTTCAGAGGACGAACATGCAACATGTCTTGATTGCTTTGTCTTGATTGCTGCGAGTTGTTCTTGTGATTGTGCACATTTCTCATCAGATGTACGAATGTTTTAACCCCTAGTTGAACAAACATCTTCATAAAAAACGTTCGCATAGTGGTAGCCATTTGTACACTTTGTAATGTGAAAGCTGTTACTTTGCTTTATTCTCTTAGCATCTGAAGAACAGGAGCTTATTACATACTATAAGAACACTATCATTATATAATAATATAATAATATAATATGTGGAATTTTGGCCCTGCTTCCTCTGATGTAATATGGACAACCAGGGGTTAAAATGTTCAGAAATATTCTGTCAGAATTTTGATGCCCTGATGCACGTTTCTTATACCATCTTTTACATTTCAGGTCATACATAAACGTAAACCAAATGGATTCACACCTGAGTAGTCCAGTGGACAGTTTTGACTCTGAGGATCAGAGACTTTACTGGCACGAAGACTCCAAGCCTGGAACTATAGTTTAGGAATATAAGATAACCTCTTCATGCTTTGTGCCTTTTATAAATCCCTCTTATTTTTCTGCGGGTGAGGAGTTCGACGCATCAGTGTTTTAAGGAATGTTACCAGGCGAGGATTGTGCACGAAGGCATTCAGCCAGCCCGGAGAGCACGAGTGCATCAGAACCGAAACAGGGACACACTGGAGATCAACACATTTAGAGTATGTGTGGTGCTAGCACTTCTGGAACTTGACCTGCCCTGATGAATGCCTGCTGTGGAATTTCTTTGGGATTTGTTAATATGGTTATAGTGATTGGGCTGAGGAAGGTGCTATTCAAGCCAGGACCATTCCATTGCTGTGGAAGGATATTGCAATCGTAAATCCTCTTCATGGACACAAAGCAAATAATAATATGAAGGACTAAACTCGGCTGGTTTCTGTTCTGTGAAACATTTGCCATGGACATTTTGCAGTTTGTTAAAAGAACTCGAAGCATCTACCTTTAAATTGATATTGAAGTCAATTCTCTCTTAGGGAAATTATTTTTTACAAATATTTTATATATAATTATGCATAAACATTGGATTCACAATGGCTTTGAGCACGGCTATGCATGAAAATGGAAGTGCATTCAGTATTTTTTTTTCTGCCCAGGTTATCTGACTACAGCAGGTGTTGCTCTTTTAATCATGTATTTACTTGCTGAATTATTTACACTCATTATTTAAAATGCACTTTGTTGCTTTGCCCATCTGCTGTGTATTTGTTTTATGAAATGACCATCTAACAGCCGTGTTCTTATAGCTTGTCCATGCCATTGATGTGTAAATCATGCCCAGGAATATTATACTTTTCTTATTACTCAGCATTGGAACATAGCTTCTCTTAGGTTTTCTTCCAGTTTGCTTGTTATTCCTTCAAGCCCAAACTATTTTACTTTACACATCCTAAACATAGCACTAATAAGGTTAAGTTGCTGATCAGTTATACAACCTTTTTTCTTTTTTTTTTTCTTTCTTTTTTTTTTTTTTAATCTGATTGTGTCCAATAGCAGAAACCAAGGCCTGGTGTTTGCTATCTTTCCCCCTCTCTCTCCAGCAGAGAGCTGTTTATGTAAATGTAAATTCTGTATATAGAGTTTATTTTTTGTCATTTTTAAAGAGATTTTTTTTCTATGTGCTTTTTTTGAAAAGTGTATAATATATAGTAATCAGAATTGTTAAGCTGGTTCTTAGTAATTTCTATCAATGAAATTTCTTTGAATTAAAGAAAAATGACCAAACAAAACAACGTTTATACTTTAAATCATAGTAAAGTTAAGATGTGGTGAATGCTAAATGAAGTAAACTGATTGAATGTTTTTGAGTTCTTTAAAAGCCAAGCTTTAAACTGGATTGTAATATGATTTAATGAAACCGAGATCTAAATCATGCTGGTGCCATTCAGGAGAAGGAGTGATTAGCACAGCTAAGAATGCATCATTTTTTGTTCTTCTGCAACAAACACATAAAGTGGTGAACTTTATCTGTCACAGGAAAGATCTAATGCCTTGCATTCTTTTCAGTGTCAAACTATGAAGACGCACGAATGCTGTTTTGCATGTAAAGAAAACCAGAAGAACCTGTAGGAGGGCTGACGCACCCACTGGCTCCTCATGAGGACCCAAACCAGATCGGCTATGTTTACATAGCTGAGTAAGATCAGATCACACCTTCAGTACCTATTCATAGCATATGTATCATTCTTTGGGTTGATAGAAGATTTCAGCATGTACAAAAAGAAATGATCCTTTTTAAGTTCTGAGAATTATTTTGTTATGCTACTTTTGACTTCTTAGTCCACTTATGAGTGTAGGTTCATCTTTCAGTGTCATGCAGTTCAAACATTTCAGAGCCGTAGCAGTTTTCGACACTCTTTTTGCTGGCCTTTATTGTTCTTCTTCTAATATGCAACATCTGAAAGTACTCCATTTAGACACTTGAAGTATGTTCCATGTTACTTCTTGATCCTAACAGAGCATTCTAAGGAACACTGCAGCAGCACACAATACAAACACAAGCTGGGAGAGCAAAATATTATTCTTAAGCTGCAGAATAAACTTGGTTACACATTAGTACGTTTTACATTTAGCAGTTATGTCGTAGCCTAGCTTGAACATCAATGGTCGTTATCATCTGCACAGTATGAGTTTGTCACTATGCTCATTTTTTTTGAAACGAAGTTGCTAAAGGGGTCTAAACAGTTGTTAATGCTTGATGCGGATTAAGTTTCAGCCGCTGTCCTTCACTGCGGTGGTCTGTTAATAAAAATACTGTTGTGGCACGAGAGCTCAAGCAGAACGAGCGCAAAGTACAAATACAGGAGTTCAGAGTCGCCACTTCATAAAGCACTATTTACCTTTACTAAGATGATTAACTCGTGAGACATTTGCTTGAAGGAAGTATTACGCTGGGAAAGACATGGATGTAGTATTTCCTGTTAAGGTCAGATCATCTTTCTGATTGGCTGGTGGTGATGATTGTTGTCCAGATTTGCCAACATGGTGACTTTGTTGCTAGAATTTCTTTTCAATTTTTTATTTAGACCCCCTCAGCAACTTTATTTCAATATAGAGCTTAACAACAATTCTAGAGCCTGTTTGAGCAGATGTTAGCTACTGTCCTGCACTCGATACAGCTCTCCGGCTCACAATCACAGCTGCTGGTTATACGGGTTAAGAGCAGGTCTGGTTGAGTTGTCCTTGCTTAAGCCGAAGTGATCAGTGATCACCATAGACTTTTTGTTCCTTTGAAGCTTTTCTGAGCTGTGTGTACATTTATATTAAATCATATGCCCGTCAATTTTATATAATAAAAATCCTTAACAATTCCTTTTAGTCTGTTTCTCAACTCTTCACTACCTCTCCTTGGTTTCGATTACATTCTGGAGAGAAATTATACACTTTATTAAACACTTTATCCTGGTCAGGGTCACGGTGTCTAGTAATTGTATTTTATAAATATGTAACTACTTGGCTTGACTATCATTTGTAAATACTGTACATATACAGTTTTGGTGCCATCACCAAATATAACTATTTTCTATATGAACTGTTATAGACTAAGTGTCTTTAAAAAATTGTTTTTGTACAGTAGTGTGCAAAAGCTGTAGGCACCCTACTGTTTTTAGGTTGTTGTTTTTTTAGTTCTGCTTTATTGAGTCAGTACGAAAAAAAAAATTGATTTCCAAATGTTACTTTTCTAACAAAAATTTAAATGTTACACAAAAATGTTTGTAAGTCAGTAACAAAAGCAACACATTAGATAACAGACCACTTTTCACACAAAAACATAATGAAGGCTGTTGGGTTTTCATGCAACAAAAGAAGTGTGACAGTCAAAGTCTCCAGAAGAGCTGTGGCAGATTTTCCAAGACGCTCAGTAAAACTTACCAGCTAATTACTGTACAGTACGTTGCAGAAGTCTTAGGCACATGCAAACTTTTGCTGCCTTCGAAAATAATGAAGATGATTCTACATAAAAGAAAACACTATGAAGTGCAGTAATCAGTACTAAACTAAAGGAAGTCAATATCTGGTGCATTTTTCTTAAGCAGTGTTCCCGGGTACAATGTGTGCAGTTTTATAAGGAAATGAGCTTTTAAGTTTTACTGAGCATCTTGAAGAATCTGCCACAGCTCTTCTGGAGACTTTGCCTGTCACTTACATCAATGCCTTCATTACGTTTGTTGTCTGAAAAGTAGTCTGGTATGTAATGTGTTGCTTTCATTACTGACAAACACATTTTGTGAAACATTTAATTTTTTGTTGGAAAAGTAACATTTGGAAATATTAAATCTTTTTGTACTGACTCAATAATTCAGAACTCAAAAAACCCCACCAATAACAAAAGTTGTACCTAAAAACAACAGGGTGCCTGAGACTTTTGCACAGTACTGTATATCATATGTAAGTTCTGATGTTTTAATGAATGACCATGAGCATGTATTAGCTACTTTCTTCTGTGGAGTTGGCTGCAATCAAGTTACAAACTAGTTATATTATATCATGAGATTTTACTTCGTTAGTTTTAAACTTCTCACAACCTGTGGACTAGGATGGACTTCACACAATGCCTTACCATAGCACTTGCATTCAATTGGTGCAGCTGGTTAAACTGGCTACTGTACTCTAGTAAACTCAGGTCCACACAGCTCACTGCTGGGATGTTCAGGTCACAGCTGTGCCCTGCTGTCTCTCTCTTTTCACTTCAGGACACAACAGCTGCACAAAGATATCAGGGAGGGCAGCAGCAGCTGACACTGGTCTTTAAAACAAACAATGGCCTTCTATCTGTATCTCACCTTACCACACACTCCTCCATCCAAACACCATTTAACACAAATGTGCATGACCTGGTATTTCTTTAGTGGCCAACATCAGGGAATTGGTCACAGATTCTTTTTCAACTGTCTGTTTCTGAAGCACACTTTTACCTTGAAAGGAATGGCTTGACCTTTTGAACTTTCTGGTCAGAAAGTGGTCTTGGACCTACCTTCTAATTATGAGGCAGACCACAGGCAAGCATGTTTGTACGAGAACTAAACAATGCCCTGTAATTATTAGAAGTCAAGCTGCTCCATTTCAAAAGACTGGGTTTGGGTGTTATTTTGCTCTTTCTGTACTTCAAGGAAGAAAGTTTAATAAAAGAAGATGAAACATGGTGCAACAACAAACAGCACATCTGCACATCAAGGTCTTTTATAGTGAGATCATGCTTAACTACTGGCTAAGGGAAATGTAAGTAAAGTTTAACTCCATAGGATTTACTGGTGTGTCAGTACCCCAATGGTAAAATAGCTTTTAAACACTTTCACCCACATTACAGACATGTCAGAGGTATTTTTATTACAATTTGGTATGTAGGTTATTGGCTAAGCCCGATACTGTGTAAGTTATTTGTCACTATGCACCTTCTGCTGTGTAATACATTAATGAGTGATTTTAGGAAGTGATCCGAACCAGTGAAGAGGAATTATACGTTGACATGTACGTAGATGCTTATTTTTCTTTTTTTTTTTTTAAACTTTATGAAACTCATTTTATTTGTCCTTTGGAGTGAGATAAACGACTCCATTTCCTCTTCTGTACAGCTGTTCCGGAAGAGGTTGTTTTGCATGAATTAGCCAGCTGAACAGCAGGTAGTGTTGGTGCCTCACACACCACTGAGCTCCGGTTACTGTCTGTTTGGACTTCCTCATGCTCATCCCCTGTCTGCATGGATTTCCTTTTCCTCTCCAGGTTCAGGTTTCATCGACGGCTGTAGATAGGACGAGACATCATGAGCGTGATGAATAGGATGTGCATGAATGTTTGTCATGCCTTGTGATGGACCGGTGAACTTGGGCTAAGGATATATTATGACCCTGACCAGGATAAGGCAGGTACTACAGATATATAAATGATAAATAAAGCACCTGAATAAAGACTAACATGTAATCAAATTAGCCATCAGATGTTTATTGGCATGTGTATGTTTTCTACTGCGTGTTAGGAACAAAGATGGTAGGCCTGAACTGAATCCAGCACTCCAGTCAAACTTCAGCAAACATACACAGCTGTTAGAGCTCTGTTTGGAGAGGTTCCTGCAATAGCATCTGCACTCAAAATGACTTATTGCTACATCCATTCAGCACTGCTGGCCCATGCTGTCTGGTGGTCATCAGCCTGAGGAACAAGTATTTTATTCAATTCTGTTTGCCTGAAGCTCAAACTTAACGTTATTTGTTTAACACTTGCTACAAGGTTCCTTGGAAAAACTATCAGTCTCAGAGAGATATTAAAGAGCACCACATTTACAGTATATTACTGACTGATATGTATATTCTGTCTGAACTGTCTGTCCTGTATTGTAAGTGGTTTAATGTATATCATAATACACCACTTGTTGCTGAGTTCTTGAACCTGATTGGTCAGAAGGTGTATGATTGTTTTCTATAAGAGCATGATGTTAGTAGCACTATTGCCTCACAGGGTCCCAGTTGGATTCCCTGGCAGGGTGGCCTGGTTCCTTCCTGTGTGGAGTCCGCATGTTCTCCCTGTGCGTCTGCAGGGGTTTCTTCTGGGGCTCTGGTTTCCTCCCGCAGTCAAAAAACATGTATAACAGATGAATTGCAGATACTAAATTCCCCCCACAGACGAGACTGGGACGATCAGTCTGTCCCCTTACTCTTAGAGAGCCTCAGGAACATCCCTCTTTAGTGTCCAGCAACAGTCTATCAATATAGAGAGGCTCCACAGTGCTTGGCACTGTTTTCCCATGTCCATGTGAGTACACTGGAACAAAAAATAATAAAACTATGAGTGATTCTGAAATTCTGAAAAACTAATTTAGCTCTGGGTGCAAAAAAATACAATCTTCTAACGACAGCACAGCCCATAGCGATTTATTTCTAATATTTACTTCTTATCTAGGAACCAGAAAACTGGGCTCATGAGGAGCAAAGTAGGATTAATTAGCTCACATGGAGTGCTGCTTGGAAAAGGATGTATATTATGAGAGCTGTTGCTGATTCAGCAGTGCAGAAAAGCAGCCATATAAATAAATGTAAATGCAGACGCTGAAAGTCAGCCATGCACACAACCGAGCCTGTAATCTACTGCACTTATTGATGAGGGTCAGTTGTGGTGTGTTAGGGGAGGCGGGTATACGCTATCAGACAGTCTTGTTAAGATCAACCATGAAAGAGTGTACGGTGGAAAAATTATTTTTTATTTATCTATCATTCAGAAATATCATGGAGTGTTTTTTTTTCTGTAATTAAATCCCTTACACAATATTTAATGCAGAATTTTAAGACCCATTTAAATTTCTGGTTAACAGTGATTCTCCATTATTAATACAAAACTTTTTTTTTTTGAGTGATTGAACAGCTAACACACAAACATAGCGTAATATGTCAAAGACAAACACTTAGGACTTACACAGCCTGAATGATTCTTTGCATTATTTCCTCTTGAACCAAGACATGCTTCAGTCCATTTAAGTTAAATGAGATGCATTCAAATACAGGAAACTCAGAAAACAAGCAAATAATACCGACAGACTTTTATCATTGATTAAATAAAGCTCATAGAAATCTTCCAGGCATGAGAAATATACTTTCAAGTCATTTTATCAGAACCTGAGCCCAGAAGCATGGGACTGTTAACTCATCTGGCACCATTCATATGAGAGTTCTCATCACGCTGGTATCGCATCCGGCAACGTTCCCGTCCTACACCTCACAACAGTTCTCTTAATCTTTGGTTCGTTCTAAAAAAGAAATTTTCTATTCTCCTAGAAAAATTGTGCTTCATAATATTTGTAAATGACCTCATCATGTCAGCTGATAGACACCTGACTGCAAGCAGTTACGCATACTTCACAGATCTTTTGGAGATGTAACCATCTGTGCACCCGGGTCTTGATCATGCAGATTGAAAACGAGGAAACGTGGCTGTCATTCCTTCAGCTTGCTCTCCAGGAAGTCTTGAATCTTGCTTAAATTCTCTTCCTGTTGGCCGAGTGCTTGCAGCAGAATGCCCATGGGTGACCTTTTCAACCCTGCGCTCTCCATCTTATTCTCCAGCTTGTTCTTCATGTTGCGCAGACGCAGCGACGCGTGAGCGAAGATCACTGGAATGCAAAAGGACAACATTGTATCCCAGTGAGATGCTTTAAAGTTTCAGTTTCAACAATACCAATAAACTAACACACTGAACCTGGGGTAAGACTACATGCACACTAATATGGGTGTGTGAGTTTAGATTTCTAGGCATGAACTTAAAACTGCATTTCTGCACCAAAGTGACATCTCTGCTCCTGAACAATAAGAGTGCTGCTGTTCACAATTCACAAAAACTATTATTTGCAATATTTGCTTATTACTGATAATATTTCAGTGTTTGCTTATACAGTTCTACAGTCCTGTGTGGCCCTCTTGGGGAAGAAAGTTGTACAGAGATACCATTACATTCAGAAAAATCAAGATACTGGATTATACAGTTAAATTTCCTATTGTTGCATCTGATGGCATTTTGTGGGTGTACAGCATGTACAGCATGTGATGCTTTTCCTCAAATCAAATGAATCTTCATCCACAAGACGTGAAGAAATTTGACTCACAGATTAGTGGGAGTTTAATCCCCAACAAGAAGACCATGACTCCGCCGAAGAGAGACATAAGCAGGTAGCTGGCGAACATCACTAAAAAGACAAACAGTGTAGGGTTGTCCTTCTTAAAGTTCTTGATTATAGCTTTGTTGTCTGCAGCCCAGACAGAGCCAAGGAACACTGCTACGACTACTGCAGCTCCGGTGAACATGCCAATGGGGTTCATGAACCTGAGGACAAAAGGCAGAACATCACTACTGGACAAAATCACACAGTACTTGAGAAATGGTGACCTCTAGTGTTGTACTGAGAACACAAACGAATCCTAGTCTGATGTTCAAGACAGACTTCTGAACTAGATACAGTGATCGATCAGCTCGAACAGTTTCTCATTACATAAGGAAAGTCCAGCATTTGAATGATACAAAGTCATTCGATGGGCAGTGGTTAAGACATTGGACTACTGACCAGAAGGTTGTCAGTTCAAATCCCACCACAGCCAAGCTGCCACTGTTGGGCCCCTGAGCAAGGCCCTT
>JAOVVH010000023.1:7864901-7875329 GCA_028566435.1 Scorpiodoras heckelii
TTCCAGGTGACTACCTCATAAAGCTGACTGAGAAAATGCCAAGATGTGCAAAGCTGTCATCTAAGCAAGAGGTGCTTACTTTGAAGAGTCTAAAATATAAAACATATTCTGGTTTGTTAAACACTTTTTTGTTTACTCAATAATTCTGTATGTATTTCTTCATAGTTTGGATGAATTTAGTATTAATCTACAATGCAGAACATTTTTAGATAATGAAAAAACCACTGAATTAAAGGTGTGTCCAAACTTTTGACTGGTACTGTACAGTGCTGTGACAAAGTATTTCCCCCTTCCCAATTTCTTCTATTTTACATTTAAATGTTTCAGATCATCAAACTCATTTTAATACAAGATAAAGGGGCTGAGTTACTTTTTTCACATATGTGATATGGGTTTTAAATAAATCTTTATCTTTGATAAATGGAAAGATCATTTAAAAGATGAATTTTGTGTTTACTCATGTTGTCATTATCTTATAATAAAAAAATTAATAAAATAAAAGATGTTACAAGAGGCAGTGTTGCACGCCTATCACTATTTTACGGCCACACTGCTGTCGCAAGTTCGAGGTTTTGCTGGAGTTCCTTGTAGCCGTGGTACATCCTTGAAATGCTTATACATGAAAATGCAAAGTTTGCTTCTACTTCTGAAATGCTATGACCCATCTCACGAGCTCCACCTGTTAAACCGTGTTGAAAATCGCAAAATCTGCCATAACCATGGCCATCTGCCAAAACTTGCCATTCTCACAGCAGAAACAGCTCTAGAAGCTTCCATAGATGTCTGTAGCTTTATATACATGTATGTATATACATGTATGATGTGCATAGGTGGTGTTGCTACGTGTTTTGCATAGGCTCCAGTACCAGTTTTTCTGCTACTTCAGTGTAAATGTGACAAATTCACAAAAATAGAAGAAAATAGGAAGGGGGAAAATCCTTCAGTCACGGCACTGTAGGGGCTGTTCTGTCCAGCAAAAAAGAATTTTCTTTTTCTGACATAAGTATCAATTTGTAAAAGAGTATTAATATTACCACTGTTTTAAATTTCCTTTTCACGCCACCTTGCCTTATTGGTTATATCTTAATAGATCGTAGTTTAGAAGCGTCTTACCTTTTTCTCAAGAGGGGACGTGTTTAAAACAGACCGCAGTCCTTGAGGTTTTCTTTGATGATGATGTCTGTCACGGCATCGAACACAAACTTCACGTTCTCAGTGTCTGTAGCACAAGTCATGTGCGAGTAGATTTCTTTGACGTCTCGTCGCATGTTCAGGTCCAAGAACTGCACCTTGATGTAGTTACCAGCATCTTCGTACGTGTTTGGTCCTGAACAGAAATAGATTAGCCTTTTAGAGTAGGTTTGAATTTTATATGACACCAATATCTAGACTAATATCGCTTACCATGATAGTGGTAAGCCTTCTAGCAGATTAAAGATGTATTAGAAGATGCTACGTCATGAGAAAAGCACTAATAATTCTGTCATGTTAGCAAAGAAATACTTAAAATTGCTGTTACTATTAACACTAAGTAACTTGAAAGAACCTCCGCCTTTAATTGCCCTGTCAAGTAGTTAATTTTTGGCAAGTACATTTACATTTAGATTTTGCTATATAACCGTTTCCACTACAACTCAAGCTAGTGTAAACACTGAATGTATATAAGGATGCTAAAAGCAGAGTTAGAGCACAAATGTGTATCATCCAGTAGTCCTAAATGTTTGGTTGGTGTTTCTTGAACATTTTCTGGAATTACCGTCATATTCAGGAAAGCACATGCTTAAATGGGCCTTCTTGATCTTCTCAAGGAAGACATCTTTCTTGTTGAGGAAGAGTACAATGGAAGTAGTAGCGAAGTAGCGGTGGTTGCAGATACTGTTGAACAAGTGGAGACTCTCGTGCATTCGGTTCTTTAGGAGACAAAATGAGAGTGTGATTGTTTCCCTAACGCCACGACATACTAGGTTCGGACAAATCGGATAGCATTCTCAGAAGCTTATCTAGCAGTAGCATGGCGCCACAATGAGCTCACCACTTCATCATCCTCCACCAGCACCATGTCGTAAGCACTCAGAGCAGCAATAAAGATGATGCAGGTAACGCCTTCAAAGCAGTGGATCCATTTCTTTCTCTCGGACCGCTGGCCTCCAACATCAAACATCCTACGCACAGTCGATATAAGGTTATTGAGACCGACATCTTCTCAACACATTGGCTTTCTATAAAGCTATTCAGTTATGTCCAGTGCTATCATTGCTTATAAGAAATCACAACATTATGCAAACAAGACCATCTTCAACATTTATCTGTTAGGTATTTGTCATTGCTAGCATGCTTAGAAGCCAAATGGATAATACGTTTTGTTAGCTTGTACCTGAAGTTGAGGTCCTTGAAGGAGAACTGGGTCTCAATGATACCAGTTGTCTTAACTCGAGATCGTAGTACATCCTGCTCAGTGGGGACATAGCCAGGCTGGATCAACCTTTCCAAATCATTTAAATAGCTAAAAGGCAGAGGGGGATTTGTTGGTATTTTGTAACTTGGAGACATTTGGAGATAGATGCTACTGAAATTCAGGGTCTGCCGATAAGGTGCCTTTAATCAAAGTAAGGGAGTGTAAACACTCTATGGCCAAAAGGTTGTGGATACCTGACCATCACACCCATATCTGGGTCTTCAGTTAACTATTGGCAAAAAGTTGGAAGCACGTGGTCATCTAGAGTGTCTTTGAATGCTGTAGCATTACAATTTCCCTTCTCTGGAACTGGAACACCCCTGTGCACGTGAAACTCCATGCAGTCATGGCTTACAAAGGTTGGAGTGGAAGAACTCGAGTGGTCTGCACACAGCCCTGACCTTCACCCCGGTGAATACTTTTGGGATGAACTGGAACACTGACTGTGCACCTGGCTTCCTCACCCGAGGCTTCCTCACCCTGCCTGATCTCACTAATGCTCTTGTAGCTGAATGAGCACAAATCCCCACAGCCACAGTCCAAAAACTAGTGGAAAGCCTTCCCAGAAGAGTGGAGGTTATTATAACAGCAGATATGGAATGAGATGTTCAACAAGCACATATGGTTATGATGTTTAGGTGTCCGCAAACCTGTGGCCATATTGTGCATGTTTTATGACACTGCAATACAGTTTATGTTTACTTGTTTACAAGTTAGACAGTGACAGTGGAACATACTATCCAGCAGAGTCGTTGAGCTGGTATTCCGAGGCTCGGTCAAAGCATGCTTGGATGCCACTGTCTTTCCACAACTGCAGGATAATATCGGAAAGCTCCTTGGGCATGGTGCCCTCTTCAATAGTGTCAGCTAAGTGCATCAGTTTCCTGGCATTGTCCTACAAAACAACACCCATACACATATAGCTGGTAATACACTACACAGTCACAGGGATATTCAACAAACTGTACGTATAATTAACTTAAATGAGCACTAACTCAATTCAGCACTACTTTTGCATCTATTAAAGCTCTTAACGCACTCACAGCACTTCTTCTTGTTCTTCACAGGTTGTGCGTAACTTAGCAGTACCTTCGCGGTATGAGACTTGTTTTGCTTGTGATTGTTCGTATTAAGTGTTGTATGGATCATTTCTAGCCCAGAGTACCTTGAATTCAGCTCTAACAGCACTAGCTTTGGATACTCCGAGTTAATGACTACGCAATTTTGTAAGTCGCTCTGGATAAGAGCGTCTGCTAAATGCCATAAATGTAAATGTAAGTATGTATAATCATAACGAGGAAACTTTCAGACACATCATTCCTGTACCTGCTGGGCAGCATCTCCGTAGCTAATGTTGAGCGTGTTCATAGCCTTGACAATAGCCATGATCGACTGCAAGGTGTTGCTGTAGATGATAGTAATGAATTCCAGGCACTCTTCTAGGGAGTAACCATCTTTGTGGATAATTCTGTAAGAGAAACAAACACACTTAGATGAACTACGCATAGCCTGTTTAAAACAATGAAATGTGTGATCATTTTAAGGAAATGCACAATAAAAAGACAGTGACTTTACATTATAGTGGGTGTCGTTTCTTAGTTTCATAGTGCCCAGAAAAATAATTTTGAGTCATATTTCCTAAACACTTACTTCATCTGTTTGACAATTGTGCTTTTCCCTGACTCACCAGCACCTGTGAAAAGGTAATACAAAGAAATAAAGGCATTTCAGATGGAATACATTTAATAATAGATTCATTGAAGCTCACAAATTGTCCCCCTCTTTGATGTAATGTTTAGGGTTATTTTTGAAAGAGAGAGAGAAAGAGATAAAGAGAGAAGCACAAATGATAATGAATGTGTCAGTATGGTCCAAATGTAGGAGAACATAAAACAGCATATAGCTTTATATAAAGATTATTGTGTCTTTAGAGGTCTTTATTTATGAGATATGATTATTAATCCATACAATAGATAACCCAAGCCCAGCTTGGTAAAATCACCAGTTCTGATCTAAAATCAAGAGCTGAACTATACGGAGCTCTGCAACAACAAAAAAAATCACTGTTGAGTTAGGGTTACAGTTTGTTTAAACACTGCGAGTCAAGGCCTGAAATGTCTCTGGTACACAAAACAAGGTAATTTGTCCATTTATGAAGGTGGAGCAAAAATACCACATCTCACATTCATGCTGTTCAAGTTACAACATCCATCTGTGTTTGAATTTGCTGGTTCATTTGATCAAGCATCTCATACATTCAGCAGTCAGTGATAATTTATTACTCAAACTGCAAGAATTAGGTTTCTCTTAAATGGGACAGGTAGCAGGGCTTTTTCCATTAATCTTCCCTTGTTGTTTATATATCAAGATAATGTTCCTCACAGTGGAATAATAATAATAATAATAATAATAATAATAATAATAATAATAATGATCTTTATTTATATAACACCTTTTGGACATAAATGCAGCTCAAAGTGCTTTACAGAGTGGATTTAAAAATAAAAAAATAAAAACAAATGGGATAAATTAAAAGTATACTGACAAATAAAATAATGCATTAAAAAACTGGAAATATAAAAACAATTTCATGCATCCATAAAATTAATCATAGAAAATTTTTTTACAAAGATAAAAATATAAAAATGTTATGGCTATACAGTAATAAAATAATATACTAAATAAAGTATACATAAAATACAATAATATTAGCAATAAAACTAAAGTCGGAGAAATCATAAAAAGAGTTTATAATAATATAAAACTGTAAAATTAAAATGAAAAGTAAGGTCAAATAAATAAAATTAGAAAATTCTAAAATAATTTGATAATTAATGTAAGTGACATAAAATGTGATTAGTTAATCAAACACGTAAAAATCAGAAAATCATAAGAAACAGAGTATATATAATGTCTTCATCTGCTTTTTAAAATTTTCTATTGATGTTGCCTGTCGAATCTCAGCTGGAAAGTTGTTCCATTTTTTTGGTGCATAAAAACAAAATGCTGCTTCACCGATTCTCTTCTTATTTACTTTTGGTACCTTAATTAAACTTGCAGAGCTGGATCTCAAAGAACAATTTGGAACATACAGAGACAGACAGTCCATAATGTATGATGGTGCCAATCCATTTAATGCTTTAAAAACCAGTATCAGTGCTTTAAAATCTATCCTAAAAGAGACTGGAAACCAGCGTAATGATGCTAGAACTGGTGCGATGCGTTCTCTCTTATGTGTTGCTGTTAACATATGGAGACCATAGCATTGATTATGTACATAGTAAAATTACATATAAACAGAAATGTATCTTTTGAATGCAGCAAATGTATATTAATAATATACTACATAGCTTCCTCTAGTCTCTAGATCTTCCTCTAGATTAGGGAACATTTTATACTCCTTCAATATTACTGATTTAATGCTGATTCCAAATAATGCTGCATCTAGAAAAGTCCCTTTGCTTCCCTCTCATCTATATCTTCAACAGGACTAGAATAAGAGGCTTGAGGCTCATTACTGTAGCACTAAGCCTCTTGAAGCTGAGGTGTCCAAGAACTCATAGAGTTTCTTATCCCTGACCCAAATCCAACACCAAAGTCAATTAACTACTCAATGTAGTTCTGACATACCAAAAAACGTGGGGAAAATCTGTCTTGGGTCATTTTTAAGATGGATACTTCAACAAAGGCCAACTTTACAATATATATATATTGTAGATAATGTCTTGCTGTTTAAAAACAACAACTGGAAATCTCTGGATACATCTACTTTCCTTAATGTTGTGGTATTATTCAACATGCCTGTGAGTATAATATCTACATCTATCATTTTATTCCCATAATCCTGTGCTGTTACTGTTCTATGCCCATGCAAACATTCCCAGTAATCTTTACCTAGTAACAGTAGTTTGACAGTCCTGGCATCCTTGTCAGCATCTTCCTTCAGCTTCTTCTCTAGCTCACGGGAGTGTTTTTCCTCAGCGCTTGCCCCAGCTCCCATGTTCACTATAAAGTTAGTGTGAACGTAGAACCACTAACTTGCCTCCAAGGCCCACGAAGTGCGGTCAACTCTGCAGTTCTCACCTACACTGGCTCCCTATGATGAGTTGAACAGTTGTTTCGAGACTTAGAGGGATTTTGGATTTTGGGGATGTGGTTGGCCACCTGGGGATGAATGGCCAATGAGGAACAAGGACAGAGACACACTGGGTGGGGGATTGACAGCAGGTCACCTGAGATTTAGGTAGAATATGATGTGGTCAGCAAAAGGTGCTAATCTGAATACCGTCTTCTCAGGCACATTGAGGCTGGTTGAGGCGAGGCTGAGATACTATATGCCTATACATACTGCATGTTTTTCAGTATTAGTAACAATGATTATGGAAATGTAGAGTCCTTGATGGAATATACAGTATATGAAAAATAATAACTCAAGCCACTAACATAACATGTCATTGGGCAGTTTAATCAGATCGATATGAAGATAGCAGAAGCAGAACTAGTGTCCTGAATTTCTTTTTAAAAAACATTTGGCACTTTTTCACTGAAATTGCTATCAATATTATTTACATAAACCAAGAATCAATATTAACATTATAAATACTGAATGAATGCTAATTATAAAAGGGGGCAAGGCACGTTTTTATATCTTGGAGGGGACCAGAAATCCCCACAAGGGTAGCAATACACAGTTATGGGCAAATAATAGCAGTGTGTTTAAAACAATTGAGAAAAAGCTCAATCCTCATACTAGCATTTAATTCCATATACACAAAGGCACTGGGAGCACCACACATTCACTTCCAAATGAAAACATGAACAAAATATCAAATTTTTTTAATGAAAATGAAGAAAAAAGAATAAATGGCTGTTCAAAAAATAGCAGTGTCTGTATATTCATTTACAAACTCGAATATTTACAGTATAAACTGAAATTGTTTACAGATTTAGCTTTTCTATTAATAATGAACTAATATTTAATTGTATAACCTTTATTTCTGATAACTGCTTTACATCTGTGTGGCATAGAGTCAACTAACATCTGACACCTGTGAACAGATTTTCCAGCCCAAGCTGACTGGACTTCATTCCACAGTTCTTCTGCCTTCTTGGGTTTTGCATCAAAAACAGCATTTTTGATGTCACTCTACAAATCCTGAATCGCATTGAAGAATAACAACATCATAACAACAACCAATAACAACAATCTTGCTCTCATCTGTCCATAGAATGTTGCGCCACTTTTCTTTAGGCCAGTCAGTGTGCTCTTTGGCAAACTGTAACCTGTTCAACACGTCTTTTTTCCAGCACTGGTACTTTACGAGGGTTTCTTGCAAATAGTTTGGCTTCATGTAGGCATCTTCTGATTGTTGCACTACTCACAGGTAACTGAACATCTTCTTTGATTTCCCTGGAGCTGATCATTGGATGCTTCTTTGCCATTCTTGTTATTCTATGATATACACGGATGGTAGTATTTCTTTTCCTACCACGTGTTTCGGGTTTTGTTTGCCATTTAAAGCATTTGTGATCATTCTAGCTGCACAGCCAGTTATTTTCTTTATTCAATTATTTTCTGCACTTCTTTATATGTTTTCCCCTCTCCAGTCAACTTCTTGATCAAAGTTCTTTCTCCTTCAGTACAATGTCTGAAATTACCCATTTTACTCACTGAGCAAGGGCTAAAACCAGCAGGTACAACATTTGGTGCAGTCCTTCTTTAAATAAAAGCCATAATTGACACCTGTTTATTCACAGAATCAATGAACTCACTAATTGAACTCCACACTGCTATTAATTTGAACACGCCCCTTTCATTAAATGAGTCAATTACACCCAATTAGCAGTGTGCATGTCATGACTGTTGATTCTGTCGGTTGCCCTTTACTCGGCTACACCTAGTCATGAAATTTTTGGCATGTTGTATTATCTTTTCTGCCAAAATCTGTAATTAAACACATTAGGGATGTTACACTGCTATTATTTTGCACATAACTGTATGATCATTTTGACATTGTGGGGTCATTTGGCTGGTCCCCATGAAGAAAGTGGGCTTTCTTGATGTTTTTTAAAAGTAAATAAAAGATCCAAAATGTTACATTTTCATTACTGTGGTTAAGGTTAGGGTTAAGCATAGCATCAATTAGCTGCATTCATAATTATGTCAGTAGGAAGTAGAAAGACAAAACTGTGTGTGTCTGTGTGTGTATACGTGTGTGTCAGATAGGGTGGATATATGAGGTATGAGATAACACAGCTAGTTCTTTGATTTACAGTAATGTCCCGCCACTCCTACATAGACATTTTAACTACTCTCTGTAATACACTATATATTATTTTCTAACTATTTACCAGTGTTCACCTCCTTGAAAGGACAAAAATAAGTGATTACCGGCTAGGAGCTCAGACATGAAAACCTTCAAACCTGTTTGATAAGTCAAATCTGGACTCCTCGTACTCATGAAATGATCCTGCTTATAGACTTGTTCTCCCTTTAATAAGTAAAAGGTCTGTGAGAATCTGTACAGCTTTATTTCAGCCTGTCAATCATCTCACTACTACACTGCCATCACAGTGAATGTTCAATGTCAGTGCATGTCCCTGCTACATATTATTCCCTGAAGCAATTCGGCTTATGAAAGGCTGCTCCTAACTTGCATTGTAATTTTGCAACTGTAATTAAATCACTTTTTTTGCTACATGAATACTGTTATACTTTCCCCCTCCTACACTGTAATTCAAACTGGCCCAATCCTTCAGATGGTATTCTCATCTTATACAGAACACCATCTGCTTACATTAGATGCTTGTACAAGTAACTTCTTAATTTCCATATTTGCATTTACTAATTTAGTGAAAATGTATTTTACACATTTCCCAATGCATAGCACATGCATTATAACCATTCACAGTATTTTGTAACTGATATTAAAGGACATACACCGATCAGCCATAACATTAAAACCGCTGCCTAATATTGCGTAGGTCCCCCATGTGCCACCAAATCAGCTCTGACCAGTCAAGGCATGGACTCCACAAAACCTCTGAAGGCGTGCTGTTGTATCTGGCACCAAGATATCAGCAGCAGATCCTTTAAATCTTGTAAGTTTCAAGGTTGGGCCTCCATGGATTGGATTTGTTTGTCCAGTACATTCCATAAATATTTGATCAGATTTAGTTCTGGGAATTTGGAAGCCAAGTCAACACCTTGAACCCTTTGTCGTGCTTCTTAATTAATTCCTGAACAATGTTTGCAGTGTTATCCTGCTGAAAGAGCCCACTGCATTTAGGTAGGCAGTACATGTCAATTTAACATCCACATGAATTCCAGGACCCAAGTTTTTCCAGCAGAACATTGCCATGAGCAACACACTGCCTCCACCAGCTTGCTTTTTTGCATCGTGGTACCATCTCTTGAAGAGGTAATTGACATACAAGCACCCGACCATCCACATGATGTAAAAGAAAACGTGATTTATCAGACCAGGCCACTTTCTTCCATTGCTCCATGGTCCAGTTCTGACGTTCACATGCTTATTGTAGGTGCTTTTGATGGTGTACAGTTTTAACCATCAGCACTCTGAGTGGTCTGCAGCTACACAGCCCCATATCCAGCAAGCTGTGATACACTGTGTGTTCTGACACCTTATTATCATAAGCAGCATTAAAATTTTTCAGCAATTTCTGCTATAGTAGCTCTTCTTTAGGACAGACTAGCCTTCAACCCCCATGCACATCAGTGAGCCTTGGCTGCCCATGACAATGTCACCGGTTCACCTGTTGCTCTTTCTTGGAACAATTTTGGTGGGTACTAACCACCGCATACCGGGAACACCACACAAGACATGTAGTTTTGGAGATCCTTTGACCCAGCTGTAACGATGTGGGCTTCATAGACAATTGGAGCAGTTTTGAGGGCAAGGCTGGCCTGTTAGGGCGGGACGGTATCCATCCCACTCGGGAAGGTGCTGCTC
>JAOVVH010000023.1:7878435-7890677 GCA_028566435.1 Scorpiodoras heckelii
CAGGACCCCCACAGGACCAGCACAGATCAGGTACTATTTGGGTGGTGAATCATTCTCAGCACTGCAGTGACACTGATTCTGGATTGTGGAGCAGTGAAGGTGTATGACAGTAGATGTATGCATTAAACACTGACCATCCACTTTAATGCCACATAACTGACTGATTGGATAACTGCATAAGTGAGCAGGTGCACAAGTGTTCCTATTAATGTGGACGGTGGGTGTATATTGGATTATACCCTTGAGGTTAATTTTACTCTGCATTCAAAGCTGCCAAATATTTCAAATGAGCAATATCTTTTGGTTTTATAGCAGACTGCTTATTGACGCTGGTAACCTTGTGAAGTTTAACGTGGAGAAAATGTGTTTGTCTTACTAATAATATAGCTTGACAGTCTTATGTATAGTTAGATAAGGCAATAAACATTCGCATAAAATGGAGTCATTAATTATTTGCATAAATGTATAAATGTAAGAAAGTGAATTCCAGCATGGCAGGTAACTCAGATGGAGTTTATATAGTAATACAGCAGAAATATCCAGCTTTTGTTACTGAAGAGTGATAGTCATGTTGACAATGACATCCTCAACTGCCACCACATACCATGAGCAGATAAGAGGTTTTGAAAATATGATAAGATTGAATTTTCTGACAAGACTATGCCAACGTGATAAGCTTTATTATCTAATGCATTTAATCAGCTATGTCTCATGCTATACAAGATTGGCATGATAACCAACAAGCTGACCTAACAGCGCGTAATTCCTAACCATAGTGTTATTGTATGTAATTTAGACAGTGTTTGTGAACTAAATAAGCTTATGCAGAGAGGAAAAAACTTCTTTCAAACATTGGAATATTAGATGTTTTCTGGCAGGCAGACCTTGTTTTGACCAGTTCAAGGGCCACATGTGTCTGTAAATGCATACAGGAATTAAAGCATTAAAGGTCATAAGATTTATTTTCTTGTTTACTTTAATGTTCACCTAATGTTTAATGTTTAATGAACTTTAATGTTCACCTAATTACTGTAATGTACACTTTATGATTTTTATGGGGTGTAAGCTGTTTCTTAAAAATCCAATGTAACCATTTAAACTCAGTTTCAAGGTTTGCTGAGTAAATAAATGTTATTCCTTTTCAGTTGCAAGTCTCACTTTAATGATCACAAATACTGTACAATTAAACATAAAGATTTGATTCTTTTCAGTTATTGATAATTAGCATTAATTTAAAGACTAGTCATTTGAATGGTTTGCATTGTAATAATACTATTATAACATTGTTTCTTTCAAAAACAATGAATGCATCTTTTTTCTCTGTGAATTAACGGATTTTTAAACAATATTTGACATTCTTATAATCACAAAATTGTATCGCAGATCGTGAATTCTTATTACGAATTTATATGTAATAGACTCATAAGATAATGTGTAAATAAGACCGATAATTTCAAATCTTTAATACCTTAAACAGCCTAAATGATTGAAGTTTGCGTGTGATTCAGTTACAGCTGCCTATGGGAAATATAACAAATATAACAAATATCAGTTTCAGTTCTACAGGACACAAAATTTATTTATTTATATTCAATAATGCATAAATGTACATAAAAATAATAAAAGAGATGCATTTATTTAACTGTCTTTGTTCCCATGCCCCTAAGTGAACTGGGTGATTTAGCCAAAAAAGTAAAGATATGTGACTTTCCCTAGTGACTATAAAACTAAGAATAGCACATAAAAGTTTTTTAGTGTTTGCCTTTGGAATTGACAATGTTTTAACGTTTTAATAGAATTTGTTCAGTAACATATCCGACTGCCTTGTTTCATAAATTCTGGTGACCTATGATCACAAGTCAAAATGATGAATGATGAAAAAAAAAACAGTACTACTTGTGCTTGACTTGCATTTCCTTCCACTGACTTTGTCCTACTAATTTATTCTTAGATCCTGGTGATGATCAAGAGGTTTTGAGGAACAGTGACTGTTGTTTTCCATAGGCTGCACAAAGGACAGCAGACACAGAGATGCTATTCGGGGCTTGGGCATTCTTAGCATGTGTCTGGCTCCAGGTTCATGTGACCTCGAATGCTGAAACCTGTCCTGTTGACCAACGACAAGCCGTTAATTTTACTGTTCAATATTCCTCGCGTCGTTTTCAAACTTCAAAACCCATCCAGAACATAGTGGTGTATCAAGATTTGTCTGAGATATATATAGCCTCGCAGAATGTGATTGTGGCCCTGAACAGCAGTCTTGACAAGATATGGGAGTTACGCACTGGTCCTGTTGGCAGTCCAGATTGTCAGACCTGCCACTGTGGTATTGAAGCTGATCCAAATGCACCACTGGACACAGACAATCAGGTTCTACTTTTGGACCCTAACCCTCTTTTGCCGTTCCTGTACATATGTGGGAACAATCAGTATGGGAGCTGTACTTTTGTTGAACTTGAAAAAGACATTAAAATAGGTAATGCCACATGTCTTTTCAAAAAAGACAGTAACTCACCGACATATTGTCATGATTGCATTGCTAGTCCTCTAGGCACAAAAGTCAGCATTGTAGAAGACGGACAGACATCTTACTTTTTTGTGGCTGCCACCATCAACAGCACGATTGCAGGAGACTATGGCAGACGTTCTATCTCAATGCGGCGTCTGCTTGCCACAGAAGATGGATTTGATGCTGAAGTCAAGGGCCTGACAGTACTTCCTATGTTCCAGGATCTCTACCGTATTGAATATATTTATACCTTCTCCACCGAGACCTATACTTACTTTTTGTCTGTCCAGAGAGAGAACCCCTCGTACAAAAAATCTGATCTTCAGACTCATCTGGGCCGGCTGCCAAATAAGGATAGCGAGGCCTGGATGTATCGAGAGGTCGTCTTAGAGTGTCACTTCAGGCCCAAACGGAAGAGGAGGAGCTCTGAGGTTGTTGTGTACAATGTAGCCCAAGCAGCCCATTTCAGCATAGCAGAGAAAGACCTGGCAAATGAACTAGGCATGCAGGATGAAAAACAGAATAATGTCTTGTACGTAGTGTTTGCTATTACCGATAAAATGGGAAATCCTACTGGAAGATCTGCCCTTTGTGCATTTCCCATAGTGACTGTAGACATATTCATCGAACAAGGTTTGCAGGCATGCTGCAGCAAAAGAACTGGACGACTCTCCCGGGGTTTGTCTCATTTCCAGCCGAGTGCCAGCTGTCCTCATGAGGTAAATGGATATCTTAATCTTAATCTTAATCAGTAGTTAATAACTTATTCATTAACAATTCATATGTGTTTTTAATATAGACTCTGCAACTGCCATATAGGTTGCTAAGTTCATAGGTCACTTGGAGGAAAAAAAAAAAGAAAACTATAATATTACCCGTAACATGAATCAAGAAGTCCAATTGTGGCCAGTACCAGGAAATGACTCATTGTGCTGCTTGTTAAAGTGAGGTGTACCTGTGCACGCTGCTATAACGCGAAACCCTCCCATCATGTGAGGAAAGGTTGAACACATTTAAATAACTTTATATTAAATTAAATGCACTCAAGTACTTTTACAGCATTGCTTACAGACTGTACACAGGTTTGATTTGCGAACGTGCTGTCAACCATACGAATATTTGAGTGTGGTGTCAAATGCAATACATCACACCTGCTGAGACTGATAACAATACTCTGGCTTTGCATACCACACACTAATCTAGAGGTCATGAAATCCAAAAGCACAGATTAAATAAATATGTAATAGTAATAGTGAATGGCAACTAGAAATTATTGAGAAATTTCCCAGACAGAGTGTTCGGGAAACTGATTCTTAGGAATCTGGGGTGTCCAGGAGGAGGTCTTTCGTGTTTTTCTTTGTATGGAATTATTCCTGTGTAGGATTTTTACTGCTTAAGCATAGGGCTGCAAGGATTAGTCAGATCATCAACATGGATTTTACGGTTGGCAACTAGTTTACTTAACCGACCAAACATGTTAGAACATGATATAATCTTTGAACATATATGCCTTTATATCTGGGTAGAATGTAAACACTACTGAAGCTTTTGGGAGCACTAGTTACATAACCGTTCATGAAAGTGGCTTGATATTGATATGGTTTGGTCAAAATAATGTGGTAGTTTGGTCAATATGGTAATTTTTTGCTTGTTAAGATGAATGGTAAAGGAATGTCTGTGGGTAGGCTATACTGTTGTAATACCTTTTAGACCATAAGATAGAAAGATATACACAGTCCACTGAAATCTTCATTTCAAGCACCTTTGTTCATTATTTAATTTGGCTATATGTGATTCAGTGTTGTTACCATTATTGTCAGAGGGAATAAGCTTAATAATCTTAATAATCTTAATAATCAACAAAGCAGTAAACATATTTGATTATAAAAATAATCATTTGTATCAAGATTAAACTTGTATTATAAATCGGCTTTGCAGCTGGACTTTTCGAATAGACCCATGCTGTTGAAAACAGGTTGTCTTGTAATAATTTAGTCATAAGAGAACTATTACACAATTATGTATTTCTATATGGTGTTGAGAAGTATTTGCCGACTAAAAATCGAACATATGATATATTATGTTGAATATGTTGAAATCGATACTAATACCTATGATATCAGCTATATCAATACCTATAGTGCATATTTAACACATTGTTGTTGTGGAGCTGCCATATAACAGCTTGTTTTCTGCCTAATAAGCAATCCTAGTGACAGTACTTCCTGTGGCTGCTACTGCAAGCACATTGTGTCAGGACACAGGGGTACTGTTTAGGCCTGTCTCGTACAAATCAGAAACAATATGACCTACTTTTATTAAGAAACCAATACCACAGAAGGAAACATAAATGATTATGTTCATATATGATATATCCCACCCCTTGACAAATGTCATTGGAGATAATCCGTGTTTTTCATGTCACCTGTCAGTGGTTTTAATGTTATGGCTGATCGGTGTATATACATATACACACACCACAGTCACAGCAGAGTGTACAGTAGTAATGCCACAGGTGATTAGGTAGTGCATAGCCATGGATGGTTTTAAGACATGTAACTAAGAATATATTGCAACCTCTTAACATAAAAGACAATGCCATTGGTTATTTATATTCTGTCCTTACCCTATCAGGTATATGACTCCAAAAGTTTTGAAACGTAGCCAGCTGGCATCTGCAGACTTCCTGATATGTAGTTGCTTCATCCTGTTTTAGTGGCGACTATCCAGTTGGCTTGAATGTGAAATTTATACATTCTTTCAATCTCTCTCTCTCTCTCTCTCTCTCTCTCTCTCTCTCTCTCTCTCTTCCCGTTTATGTAAACCTATTCAAACAGTCATATAGTACATAAGCAAAATGCATTAAGATGTACCATAAGTAATTTTGTAAGCCAGGCTTATGTTTCTTTTATTTGTCATTTTCTTACCAAATAATAATTCAGACCTTTTATTAGTTCAGTTATATCATTTGTATAGTAATTATCATTTTGGGAGGCTGTGCAAATATTTAATGCTGTGTAATTTCAACCAATTCTCATACATTGGGGAACAGTTAAGGCATTTTGCTCTAAGAGTTACGTCACCAAAATAATATTCATTATGCTCTAAAATAAAACTGCTATTCGATTCTTGTGGGTAACGTGATTAAATTGTATTTTCCACCTTTCCCTGGAGGAAAAAGACAGACGGGCGTGTGAAGCTATGCCCACCATGGTGGCTGCTCCTCTCTCTAGAACAGACTTCTTTAGTGGGCAGATGACAGACATACTCACCTCCATTTTGGTTACCACTAATGGTAGTGATACTATAGCACACATTGGCACTGAACGTGGAAGACTGCTACAGGTGATCACTCCATCATTGCCCCAGCAATGGATATTCCTCTGATTTAATATTTTATACCTTTGTGAATTAATATGTGTCTAAGACTATTCATTTTAATGCAGGTCATTCTGACAAAATCAAGCCCTGTTGTGTTTGCCAACTACTCTCTTGTGGAAGAGGAAGAGAGAGTGTCCCCCGTTGCTGCAGTGCAGTCTGAGGAGTCTTTGCTCTTCGTGGTTGGAAACAAGGTGCCTTTTCTGTTTTTGTCTCTCTTCCTGATGTGACCTTAGTATGCTTAACACATGTAGAACCTCTTACTACTAAGGTCATGGTGTGTTGTGCTCTCTTTGTCTATCTCTTTCTCTCTCTTTTGCATTCTTTTTGTTGTGGACGTTGACTGATTTAACAGGATTTGTAACTAATTTGTATGTAATTTGACTAACTTGCAAGCAAGTACCAGAACAAAATGACTAAGCTTCAAATATTTACAATTAATAATTACAATGTCTATGTGACTAAGATATCTGTAAAGGTCAAGATGCCATCATTTTTAGTCCACTTTATTGGTAAACCTCTGTTTAATGTCTTTAGATTTGTCCTGTTTTAATTTTCTCTGCTTTTGTCCCATTGTTCCTCCATCTTCAGTGGAGCTTTGCTTATTATGTAGTGTCTTTTGTCCTGTGTGAAAATGTCTAAAGGTTTTAGTAGCATTGTCTCTATATGTCTGTATGTGTATAGGTGGTGACTGTGTCTCCTAACGGACCAGGCTGCACACATCTGCTAACATGTTCGGAGTGCATGCAGGCACCTCGTTTTATGGGCTGTGGATGGTGCGATGGGGTCTGCTCAAAATCGACTGAGTGCCAGAGCCAGTGGAGTGATAACACTTGCCCTCCGTTTATCACCAAGGTGATTCCTAATTCTCAAATTACCCGAAGCAGCTCTGTGCTTTGTGAAATGTTTTATATTTTATAATATAAAATGTTGCTAGATGGAATGTTGTGAGTGAACCATCTGTTCTTAAGCAGTTTAAAATCAATGATAATAAATTTGTGATAAGATTATTGGACACATGTTTAAATTGTGATGTTGCAGTCGTAACTAATGACTTGTCTGAAATTCAACATCTGTTTGGATTTAGGAAAACATGTAAGAGGCCTGTCAAAACAACCAGGTTGTTGATTTAGTGATGTTAATGTAACACACTCATTGCTCTCTCAGGAGCATGTCACACAAAGAAAGCAACACTTTTGTAAATTAATTACTATGAATAAATTAGATAAATTCATATATAAAGATTCTGCATGGTATTTAGTGGCATAGACAATTATTATTAGTATTAAATCTACATCCATTGATATACACTGAAGTACCCAAAAAACTGGTACTGGAGCCTATGTAAAATACATAGCAACACCACCTATGACATCATTGGTTGCATCTGTCAGTGCGTATATAAAGTGATAGAGGAAGCATCTAGAGTTGTTTCTGCCATGAGAATGGCAAGTTATCATGATTTTGCAATTTTCAACACGGTTGATTAGTTGGAGCTTGTGACATGGGTCATAGCATTTCAGAGGTAGAAGCAAAGTTTGGATTTTTACGTATGAACATTTCAAGGGTGTATCGTGACTACAAGAATTCGAACCTCGAACTTACAACAGCAGTGTGCCTGTAAAAAGACTCTGGTTGAGTGTGAGCAGTGTCGGCTGGCAAGAATCATTTCATGATTTCATGCGATAGAGGTACAACACTGCCTCAAATAAGATTGGAAATCAATGCTGGGGCCTCAACAAACATCAGCTTGAGGACTGTGTAACTTTCCCTTCAAGAGCCCGTGGGGGACCTACCAAGTATTAATTGGTATACCAGTTTTTCTGGTACTTCACTGTATTTGCCAGTGGTAAATTTATAACATATACACCCACATTTTTTAAAATTTGGGACAGAAACAAAGAAAGTACTATTAACAGTCAAAATTAGGGTTGACACAGGTTTGTGTATTATGACGCCACTGGCTATGATCAGATTCACTTGGAATCAAGCTGTCGAGTAGAATCGAGTCAAGCCGTTAACATGCAGTGGAAAAGTGACATAAGTTGCATGGAATCATGCTCTCATTGGATGGGAGGGAATCATGCTTTCCTTGGATAGTAGTCATGCTGTCATTAGGGAGAAGGAAATGTTCTCACTGGGAGGTGGGGAGAGGGGGGTGGGGTTAGGGAATCATGATGTCATTGGGGGAAGGGAAGGATGTTCTCACTGAGGAAAAGGGAAGCAGGTTTTCACTTGTTGGTAGAGAATCATGCTCTTATTGTATGTGAGAGAGCCATATTGCCATTGCATTGCAAGGAATCATGCTCTTGTTGGGTCAAGAGCTGTCATACAGCTATGTCTATTTGGTACAGCTTTAAAGTACCAGGGCTCAAAATTGAAGTTGCTGTTATTTATAATGTAATGACAATACAAGTATTTTAGATGAAGCCATCAAGTGAGTTAAAGCTATTGAATCTTGAATTCAGTAGATGGTCAGTGATCGCCATTGCGATTTCAAACCTTGGTGGTTTTAGTTTTTTCTTATTTAGACATTTTGCTGTGGTGGCTTCAGAGCCACCTGAAATCTGCTATTTTGTCTTTAACCATTTTCTACCATGCCTATTTAGTTTTTTCCAAAAGCTGCACCACCTGATGGTGAAACAGAGATTACGCTGTGTGGCTGGGATTTACAGTCTCCCATGAAACCT
Source organism: Scorpiodoras heckelii (assembly GCA_028566435.1). NCBI lineage: Eukaryota > Metazoa > Chordata > Actinopteri > Siluriformes > Doradidae > Scorpiodoras > Scorpiodoras heckelii. The sequence continues at coordinate 7,887,013 of JAOVVH010000023.1, forward strand.
GTTATCAGTACCTCTTCTCACCGAGTCAGTGTGGGACAGACGAGCTGCGAAATAATACCAAAAAAGAGTAATAGCACACAGTGAGTAGCTCATACACACACACACACACACACACACACACACACACAGAGAGACACAAGCATGTACATACATGCACACACAACAGTAAGTCCATGTACTATTTTTCTTTTCAGACTGGTATGCAGGATCCTTCCTCAATCCTCAGATGTGATGCAAGATATAGATATTAATGTGGATGTGAATGAGAAGAGAATGGAGCGTGGTTACTCCATCTTTGGACAGGCACGCGTGCAATTCTTCAGCTTTGTGGTAAGGGGAGGTTCTGTTTAAGGCTCTGTGACCCAAGCCATATAAAAATGCAACAGACATTAAATCAAATCTAGCTGAATTTTTTTCACTCCCTGTTCCCTTTCATATATTTGATTGCAAGTGTGTACAAAACTTGCAGTATGCCTCAGATATTTTGTTTTTTTTATATACAAATCTCACATTTAGACACCAGTTGTCACAGATATCAGTCCCAACTTTGGGCCCAAGATTGGAGGCACAAGGATTACACTGTCAGGGAAAGACCTGGATGCTGGACAAACAAGAACAGTCCGTATGGGGGACAAGAACTGCCCTGTTGAAAGGTTTTTATCAATACAGTACATTTGTGTTTATGGAATAGACCTTACTCTTGGCTTTCTATGATGAACTGAAGCATTGTTTTACAGCACTTCTAACAATGGGACCTGGTCTTCTGTAGTCTTCACGTCTGAGGGAGTGGAGGATCTGACAGATGTGAACGTGACACTTGTAATTGACAAATCAGTTATATATGCGACCAAACAATTCAGCTACCGGGAGAATCCTAAGGTGAAAGCACTGAAGCCTAACTGCAGCTTTAGCAGGTGAGGCCCAGTGTAACATAGTGTATTTATGTATCCCATTTTGTACAAATCCATGCAACCAGTCGCAAGAGGTAGTACTGGGTATCGGCCAAGTTTCTATCTCTGTGGGATAAAAGTAAGAATAAGAAAAACTTGCGCAACAGCAGTAGCATTCCAGCACCTTTGGTCCTTGAACCCCTAAAAAGAGTATCTAAACCAGCACCATGGAACTGCATACAGAACAAAGTCTAGGAACAAGGCTAGAACTTAATTATACAAATGTGCAAGATGATTTTGTAAAGACAGGGCTACAGAGGTCTTAAATGCTTGAAACAAATACAAATTAAAAACAGATGAGTGAACTAATGATAATGTAGGGTGGAGACAAGACTAAAACAGAAACTGAAATAAACTTAAGCACTTGAGTGCTTGTTGCCATGGCATCTAAACATGAAGGGGTAACAGTGTTGATATGGCATGCATCTGTACATGCAAAAACAACACTACATAGCCAAAAGTATGTGAACGCCTAACCATCAAAACCATATATGCCTTTTGAACATCCCATTCTGGATTTACTTCCAGATTTAAGTCCCCCTTTGCTGTTACAATAACCTCCACTAATCTCAGAAACCTTTCCACTAGATTTTGGAGTGTGGCTGTGTGCGAATTTCGTTCTTTCATCCATGAGCATTAGTGAGGTCGGATACTGATGTCGGGCAAGAAAGCATGAAAGCAGCGTTCCAATTTAAAAGTGTCCAAAGGTGTTCAGTGGGGTTCAGATCACTGAAGTTCTTCCACACCAACCATGTCTTCATGGACCTCGCATTGTAATGCTGGAATGTTTCTTGACCTTTTAGTTGCAGTGAAGGAAACTATAATGTTACAGCATACAAAGACTTTACATACAATTGCGTGCTTCCAACTTTGAAAGCAACACTTCGGGGAAGAACCACACATGGGTGTGATAGTCAGGTGTTTACAAACGTTTGACTAGACGAGAATAGTGTATGAAATAACCCACTGACATGCAATGATATTAAGTTCCTTAAATATGCTTTTTGGCTTTCTTCTTATGCAGAGGTTCCAAAATCATCATACTTGGCGAAAATCTGGACACTGCATCCCAGACTATAATTTCTTACCAACCCAAGAACTCAGATCCTGTCCAGAGTGTGAGTGTTTCAGCACATTTTCCGTTTTATATGTGTGTCTCTGTGTATGCTGCCACCAATATTGACTCATCTGTAATCCCTCAGGTGTGTGAGGGTCCTGTGAGCCCAACGCAGATGGAGTGTTTGAGTCCAGCATGTGAGACTTCAGATGGTATCCTCTCAGTACATATGGATGGAGCTAAAAATCTTATTTCTCTGCCCTTTGTCTGCTACCCCAATGGAAAGCCAATTCCCTTTGAACATGATGACAACATGCTTCTGCTCGAACCCGGGAAGGACAGAATCTCACTGCATGTATGTCTACATTTGCGCCTGTTGCTTTTGTTTATGATTGTTTATGAAATTAGGCAGTGATCACACAAGTTTGGGCATTGTAGTGGTGGAAATGTTATGTGCTTTATTTGTCATGAGTGCCTATGACTGAATGTGTTTGTGGTTATTGACCTCAGCACGAGAGACTGCACTTGGTGAGCCGTTGCATGGACGTTGTCATGACGATAGACGGCGAGATCTGCAATGCTAGTATTCGGGAAAATGAAATGTTCTGCAGAATCCCTAAAAATATTATGATCCCCAAAGGGGGGGCAACAGTCAGGGTGAGAGAACCGACTTCAGCTGCTATTTGTCTTCTGCTGTATTTAGCTTTAATACTCTCTTTACTGCTTAGCAGCAGACGTCACACCAACTTTGTTCATATCTGTACATTTTACAGCAATGCAAGTGTATTAGAACACAGTACAAAATGTCATAGCTGATGTATTAGTAATGTAAACAGTATGTACAGAAACAAACATATAAATCCAATTGATGCCTGCAACAGACTCAAAAAAAGTTGGGACAGAGGCATGTTTACCACTAGGTCACACCACCTTTTCTTTTAATGATACTTTTGAATGGTTTGGGAATTGAAGATACTAATTGTCGCAGTTTTGCATGTGGAATTTTTGCCCATTCTCAACTTGAGCTGCTCATCAGTCCGTGGTCTGTCAAGCACATGCACTCTGTGTCTATGATGCCACACGGCTGTGCAGAATGAGGTCTGGCATTGTCCTGCTAAAATAGACATGGAGTTACTTGGAAAAGATGTTGTCTTGATGGCAGCATATGTCTCAACAAAATACCAATATAAGCCTCCACATCAATGGTACTGTCACATATAAGCAGATCACCCATGTCGTTGGCACTGATGCACCTCTATGCCATCACAGATGCTGGTTTTTGCACTTTTTTCCTTGGTAACAGTCTGGAGGGTTTTTCCTTCTTTCGCACATAGAATCTGATGTCCGTTTTTCCCCAAAACAAGCTGAAACGTGGATTCGTCTGACCACAGATCATATTTCCACTGTATTCTGGTCAATCTCAGATGACTTCAGGCCCAGAGAACTCACAGGTGTTTCTGCGCAAAATTAACACATGGCTTCTTCTTTGCATAATACAGTTTCGGGTCGGGGCGGCATGGTGGTGTAGTGGTTAGCACTGTCGCCCCACAGCAAGAAGGTCCCGGGTTCGATCCCCGGGTAGAGCGGTCTGGGTCCTTTCTGTGTGGAGTCTGCATGTCCTCCCCGTGTCTGCGTGGGTTTCCTCCGGGTACTCCGGT
>JAOVVH010000023.1:7909563-7931392 GCA_028566435.1 Scorpiodoras heckelii
TTTGGGTGGTGGATCATTCTCAGCACTGCAGTGACACTGATGTGGTGATGGTGTGTTAGTGTGTGTTGTACTGGTGTCACTGGATCAGACACAGCAGTGCTGCTGGACAATTACAGACTACAGTCTGTAATCGTAGAACTACAAAGTGCATCTATATGGTAAATGGAACTGAGAAAATGGACAATGAGTGTAGAGAAACACACAATTTATTATGTGGCCAGTCTATATGAAGGTTTCTAAGTTATTTTGAATGGTTGATGGAAGTAAGTCAGGATTACTTGACTCATGATATGACATCTTGAGCATGATGTCTCAGACGTTTTCATGATATAGACAACTTTAACACAAGTAACAAAATTAGTTTTACCAAAGGCTTTTGCAGTTTTTTACACATTACACTTTAACTCTTTTATTTAGCATCATCTAGCAACCAAAGATAGCCTTGCTAGTTTGCTCAAACAGAATATATAGGATGGCTATTAAAACAGAAAGAACTAACTCTGATTTAAAGCTCTGATTTTATTAACAATTCATTTGTGTCATTCTGCATGTAACACTCGCTATAATAGATAATGTACCAGTGTTCATTGCGCTGGACATAACTGGGGCATTTGTGTTGTGGTAACCATGGCAACACACGTTTGTCACGCACAGTGGCAAAGTGTTAAGGGATATTATGTACTCAGTGTCTGTGCGACAACACACACAGGAAGATTATGCTTTTGTGATTCTCTGTCCAGTACATTCATTCTTAAATCAACTGTGAAATCACTGGAAATGTGGCATTTGTATATAGAATTGGTTGCTACTTTTCTCTAAATATAAGGACTAAAATGGCACATAAAATTTTTTATAAAAATAAAAATAAAGCTTCCAAGTAGTGCAAAAGAAAAGCATTCCCCTGATTGTCCAGAGATCACAAGTTCAGATTCCAACAATGCCACAAAGCCATTTGTGGACAGGAGCCAAAGGAGTCAAGGGTGGGAGGCATACTCTCTTCCCTGTCAATCACAGTGACACTAGCCAGTCATGGGCATCTGTGAGCTCATGTATGCACTGATATTACCATTGGAGGGCACGATAAAATAAACTTTTATGGATAAGATTGTGAACTACACTTATTTCGTTAAGGTGTAACTGAGATCTAAGTGTAGCAGATGAAATTCTTGGTCAGCTTATCCTTCAAACCTTTAGCACATTTTGGCATTATTTTATTTAATCAGCTCAAAATTGTTAATCAAATGCATGATAAAATAGTCTGCATCCCACACACATTGTGATATCATGACCTCGAATTGTTACGTGGGATAATAATAATAATGATAATAATGTTATGTGGGAACATTAGATTGTGTGCACAATTAAATTAATGTATTAGTTAACACTATAAAGCAAATATAACAGAGATGCCTTCAGTAGCTTCCTTCAAACAGGAAGCTTATAATAAATAATATTTTGGTAAAAATTGATTGAGAAATAATATTTCAGTAAATATTGATACACCATTACAAATTAAGCCTCCTGTCTGCTAGTCTTATAAAATTCCATCAATCTAGTACCCTACAAATGACTACACAATAAATTGGGCCAAACAATCATTTCAGTCACTCTCCAAGATGCAAGGACAACCATGAAGAGAAGAATTTATCACAAAATGCATTTATTTATCCCAAGATGCAAACCACTCATAAGCCTATAGAACACAGTACATTAAAGACTAAGGACACGTGAGAGGAAGATTTAACTGTACCAGTGTGATAAGTTTGTGGCAGGTATGAATGGCTGAATGTGGAACTTATTTGCCTGCGAGATGAATATTGAAGTGAGCAAAAGCATATTAAGTGTTCAGATACAATCAATGACTTAATGTCACTGGGTAAAATCTCTGCTTACAGCAGGACTATGACCTTAAATATACTATTAAATACTTGAAATTGTCAAGGCCAATTGTCAAGTTGAGTCATTCATTTATCATTTATCATTTATCATTTACTGAGTTGACTATCATTCATTTATCATTTATTATTCATTCACTGTGCCACTCATTTTCCAAATTTGATCCTGACTAAATATAAATGGCACTTACAGAATACAAAGGCTTATCATCCTTACAAGGTCAGTTTGCAAAGTCATGTCCTGATTCAATGTTACTGATTTTTTATGATGTTTGACAATCATCAGACCATTTGCCTACCTCACATTTCGGAGTATTGCCTTGCGCTTTTGTTTGTTTACTACATGGGTTTAAATAAAACCAAGAAACCTGCACTTCTGTCCATCTGTCCACTTTATAACACTTCTCTGACAGGGATATACAGCTATATAGGCCTGCACGGACACTTTAAGGTTCTTACAGAGGGACTATTAAGTGTTCCAGATTGATACATTTTTCTGAGAGTACATTTGCAAGGAGTTTGTATAAAGTGGCCGTAATTACTCTAGGCTCACCCATAGTAAATGCAAAGACCACCAAATTCAAGCAGACTGCACTTTAATCTTGCAGTTAACATTTCATGTTCTAATCCCTGAGCCAAATAAAGTTAATTGTCCAGTTGTTTTTGAGCTATGTTGTAGCAATAACCTGAAGTACATGTTTAAATGTAATGTTTAAGAAACAAAGACCCCAAGTCATATTGCACAATGAAAACTTCCTTTATATCACTCCATTGTATAAAATTGATTCATAAAACCCATGTGATCAAGACAGTTTGTTCTCACTGAGCTTTGGCTTGTTAGTTATTAAAAGCTTTTTGTCCTCTCTCAGCTCTATGCTGTTATGATGCTGCAAAAGACTAGACAATCGTTGTCAAGGAAACCAAGCAGAGCTTATAAAGGCAGTCGCTTCAATTGCTTCAAGTCAATTATGCTGTGAATTATGGGAGGCCTTTCCATACCATATTTCGAAAATGGATCATTTTTTTATTCTGTGCTCTAACAAAACCTCTAAATGTTAGCACTATGTAATTATGGTTTGCCATATCAGGTACAACATACCTTTCAAACTGAATTTCTGTTAACACTACAAGTAGTTGTTCATATTTGATCATTATGCACATGTATACACAGATTGTATACAGAAAGTGCATGCATATGTATTGTTTGTCTTTATTATCATAGCTGACAACATTCTCAGTTTTTTTTCTGCCTAAATGTCTTTGGATTGAGGCCGCTGCTTCGGAGCATTTGGTGTTGAATATTTGTGTTGGTGTGACTGGAGAGTGAGGACTGAAAATGAAGAGTGCTAATATGACAGTGATGGAACATGTCTTCTCTCCAGGCTGACGTATCCATCTGTACTGCTCCAATAAAGTAAATGACAGTTCAGCTGATTGAATTACAAAGAAGTCTTAATTAATATTATGAAGGAAGGAGAAGAGAGAAAGATGGCGAGATTATGTAACCTCTGCTCTTGCATACTGCTGGGTTATGTAGCATGCTGGTGGATGGCCCACAGTGTAGAGTATTGATTGTGGAAAGACATACCCTCAGCCGAGGAAATCCACATGACAGCAACCTTGGAAAAGAAACTATACTATACTTATAAATATACTATAAAATTGAATTCAGTAACTGCACTATACAAGTTAGTTCTTTCTTAGAGACACAAAGTATAATGGTGTGTGATAACAACATAAAAGACTAAGCAATGCACCTCTCTAGACACAATAATTTTGCTTGAGTAGACAAAGCAGTAGAAACATGATGCTCTTTGTGATAGCAAGATTAGAATATATCAATTAAATTGCAATATAAACCGCTTAGAATCATCAAATTCAATTAAAACTTTCTGTACAGACTGTATTTTTTGTATAGACATTATCTGGGAGTGTACCATTTAACCAGTGGTACATAAGACACAAAGCAATTTCCAAATATTAGCCATGCCATAAATTCTAGTTATGTGCAGCACAAAATGCAGTTATTGTTGAACCTGTTTCACAGGGATGCTGATTTAATTATATGTTCATTTTTTTGAGCAAATCTCTGCAGCAGTTATCCTGTTAAATCTTTTGTTGATGTAGTTTGTCTGTATTTACCCTGTGGTCATGATTTTTCACATTTTTTATACTGCCAGTTTTTTATATCTGCCTTCTAGATTTTAGTGCTCTAGTGGTACTTTGAAACTTGCATATCAAAGTTCTTATTCTTATGTCTCCTTTATGACTGACATATCCCTATAGTTGGCATTCAAATAAATGAGAACAGCATCTTATGCAAATAACAGAGATGTTGCCTCTAGCTTCACATCTCTTGGCAACATCTTAATATTCTGTACATGAAAAACAAGACAAACCCACCATAATCTATTTCAAATTCATGGTGAAAAAATAAAAAGCATTGACAGCAAAAACTTCTAGGGTTACCTGTATGATTGAGAATGTGAATACTTCGCATGTGTTACAAAGGAGAGGACTTAAAAGATATAAATTGTCTCTTAGTGAAGAGTTGACAACATACTCCTAAGCAAACCAGAAGGCTATCCTGGGTTTTCTAGGTAAACATGGTCACCACAATGTGCAATGAGTCCAACTCACTGCCAAGTGGTGATCAGTTGACAGCTGTGCCCCTAGCTGAGTGTCCAAAACATATGGTATCAAGTTTGAAAAAGGAAAGTGAAATTTATTTTTATCATATCACAGCTTGTTACAGTGGCCCTGGAGCAGAGAGGGCCTTGCTCAAGAGTCTAACAGTGATAACTTGGTAGTGTTAGTTCTTGAAAAAACTAAAACTTCTGATCAGTAACCCAGAGCCTTAACTGTTGAGCCAGCCCTGCCCTAAACAACCTGTAACAATACTAAAATTGATCAGTGTCATTTGTAACAAGGTGGTACCACATATACTTATGAGAAACCTGGTGTTCTCACAATGCGTTATCCAGTAGCACTACGGAGTCTGTAGGAGGTATGCTCTTGTCACCTACTCCACTTCCTCCAGGAAGACTGAATACTTTATTTGCTGCACATACAGAAACACCTATTACAGTTTTCCTTCTGTACCTTATATAGGCAACCCCTTTAACTCTAGTTAGTCCCTCAGCCTGTGACTGGTAAGTATCCCCACCTGAGGCCTGTATCCAGTGGGAAATCCACAGTAGTTTGGTACTGGAGCCAGTACTGTGTGTGGATGTAAGACCATACTTTTTTTATTTCACACATTAACTCAGGCTCTTTTTCTGCGTCAAAGTGACATTTCACATACCCAAAGCCATTTCCATTGCAACAGTGTAGTCCTTCTAAGAGTGTCCATTGCACACCTGCTACCACAATGACATTGCACCTGAACTCCACCCTTCATCTTATAAGTGATGAGCCCTCAAGCTCAAGTCAGGTCAGATGGGTTTTTAGTGTTATATTGTCAATGTAGGTGTTGGGAAGGATTTGGCAAGTCCAGGTGGATGCTGGAGGCAGTAGTGTGTTGTGTTGTCTGACTGCCTCAATGTAGAAGGTGTTTCTCAATGCATTGGTGGTGAAATGGGTACGCCACTACCTGCTGCTCAATGGCAGGTTGGTGAAAAGAGGTTGGGGGGGGTTGGGGAGAGGTCATCCACAATGCTGGTGGCATTGTGGGTGCAGCATTTCTGGTCAGTGGTGGGTCTAGAGACCACTATGGTTTTATGAGCTAGTTTCACAATCTGCTGCAGTGGTCTGAGACTACAGTTCTGATACCTGTTCTTCTCTCTGTCGCCTCCCTGGTCTGGATCTCTCTATTGTCCCTCTACAGAAGATGATGCCATTTTGGGCTAAGCCTGACTGGGTTATGTGGGTGACCCAGACCGCAGGTGCTCACCTGAAGACACCACCCCTAGGCCTAACTCCAGGGGTGGGTCCCCATAATCCAAACTTTAGGAACGCATACTTAGTACCCCTTTGAGTACACTCTTTTTCTGACCTCTCCTGTCAAATCTGTTCACAGAAAGTAAATCTTGCTATTACAGAATGTTTACAAAATTCAGGAATGATGAAGGCATGATTTTTGCATTTATCAAGTAGGGTTTTTTGAAGAAACTTTTACCTTCTCCTACTTTTTCATACATCAGTTGATAAGGAAGTCCAGAAGCAACCAAGTTCATACATACAGTTTTATGTACTTATAGGTTCATACTGGGCATATTATCCAGGCAACCATCAAGCCCCAAAGCATCAAAGATCATGATTCAATTTAGGTAAATAAATCTTTCATTTTTCTAAACACATGCATTCACTGTGCAACTGCAGTATACTGTATTTGTCATATTAGTAAGCCATTTATTGTGTCAGGAATCCCTGATAATTTATTATAGAAGTGTTTGAAGGTAACAGAGTTTTTGAGAAAGGAAACTAAAATATGCAATGATATATTGAATTTGGATATTGGATATTGTTTATCGAATATGTTTTATTACAAAATTATTATATAATTATAAATATTACTCTATAATCTTGAGTAGGCAGCATTAGATTTTTGTGTAACACTTTAGCCAATTCATTCAGCTATGTATGTTTAATCCCAGAGGAAAATTTTGATGCTCACAACAGTCTTTTCTTTGTATAATCAGAAATAAATCATAATTTATTTGGAGCTTACTGAATTTTGAACTGTTTCTCTTGAACCACCCTTAGGAGAAATAAATTTCTGATATTGTGTGGGCTCATTTATAAGCCAATCAAGTTTTCTTTTGAATCTTACTTTTATCTCTGGAGTTGATTATTGTAGACAAATAAAGATCAGTGCAGTGATAGAAAAACAAAGGGCATTTTAAGATCTTAAACTGGTATTGGGCTGAGACGAGAGGAAAGCTGTTTCTCAGGGGATGAATTTAAGAAGCATGAGAAAATGGCCCAAATTTCATATTGATGTTAGATTTGGCTCGGTTTTGTTTAGGAGAAATAGTTTGGACAAAGAAGAGAGATTATTTTGAATTTTTCTTTCCTCTGGGATCCCTCAAAACATAGGCTAAACAGTGTGTAAAATATCTACAAAGCACTTGATAATTATTAGTCTGGTCATTCAGAGTACAATATGCCTAGAGTATGTAAGCTCCAAAGGTTATTTTAGTTAGCTGTGGCTGGATGGCACATGCATGAAGCTTCACTAGTGCCTTTACTTATTTTTCTTACACCTTACTTAACAGGTGCTTTATAGTGTTATTCATTCTTGTAGGCAGTGGTGTGTGGACCTTTGAAACTGACAAAAGTCATATAAGCAACATGAGTTTTTATTCATTCATTCATTATCGTAACTGATTATTCCTGTTTCCAGGGTCATGGGAGAGCCGGTGCCTAGCCAGCGGCATAGGCCGCAAGGCAGGATCAACCCTAGACAGGGTACCAATCCATCGTAGGGCACACGCACACACACATTCTTACACGCACTCACATACTACAGGCATTTTAGAGACACCAATTAATTTAATATGCATGTCTTTGGACTGTGGGAGGAAACCGGAGTACCCGGAGGAAACCCACGCATACATGGGGAGGTCATGCAGACTCCACACAGAAAGGATCCAGACCACTCCACCCGGGGATTGAACCCGAGACCTTTTTGCTGTGAGGCAACAACGCTACCCACTGCACCACCGTGCCACCCCAACATGAGTTTTGCCTATTTATTTTTCCTGTGACTGAAAGCATATAGTTGGAAATGATGGGTTACCGAGGATTATACTTTTCAAAAATTCCAATCTCAGTAATACAGTTTGTAAGGAAATGTGGTCAAAAGAGAAATATCCAGGACTCATGGAAAAGTATATGCTTTTAGAGTGGTGAGCATTTAGCTAATCACAGCTGTGTGTGTCACACTGTCATCAAAGAAGTGAAGTGAACTGCTATGAAGTAGAAGTATCAATAATGTGTCAAATGTATAATTATTGAAATATTGCATCTCATTTTCCATCTCATTATCTTGCTTTTTTTGTTTTGCATGTTAAAGCTATTTATTCTTTAGTAAAAGTGTGCAAAAGGCGATTTAGTGTTGGGCTATTGTATTTCCTTTTCAAGAAATATTAAATATTTAGTTATTTTAAAGTGTATCATTAGTGTTGTATTTACTGTAACTCTCTCTTGTATTCTTGTTCTCTCCTTTACTCTCACATTCACATTCTGTCTTTCCTGTCTATCTTTCTCCTCTGTCACACACACACACACACACACACACACAAACACGTACACACAAATCCCTTCACATTGCTGTCTGTGGGGATGGTGTCGATAGTGAAACAAGTCTGGTACACATCATCAAAGTCCACCCACAGTGTTCCTATCCTGCACAGGTGGCCAGCCCCCATCAGACTCACACAACTATCTGACTCACACACGCAGACACTCACACAGACACACACACATATATACACACACAGGCAAACTATGTCATTAATTATACAGACCTCAGGGTTATAAATATTTCTGCAACCTATCTAGTTTATGAAGTTCTCATGGCTCCCATATCCTGTTGTTGTGAGGTGATGTTGTTTAAAAAGTGCTTCATTTACTAGCCCCAAAACAACAGTTAGACATAGTGTATAAATTATTCGAGCATGTACAGACACTCTCCTCTGTTTTTTCCTGTGTTGTACTCTATTTCACATTGTGTCTGTGTCAACATAATGTACATTATCTCATCGGTTACTTTGAAAACCAGACCTATAACGAGGAACAAATGACGGGAAGAAACATTAAGTTTGAAAGGGTGAAGATCTGAAAAAGAAAAGCTTACAGCTTTGGATATTATAATGGATGGATGGCTACATCAAAAAGCACATCAAAACTGTGTCCATAAAACAGAATACACTGTGTATCTTCCTTGATAAATAAATAAAGAATTGGCTATGGGTGAATTAGTTAAATCACATAATTCCACATGCTTTTCATCATAATTAAGAAATCTCTCTTTTACATGCTTGATCAGTGTTTACAACCAGGACTAAGACAAGGTTCAGCATTTGAGATAAGGAAAGTCGGCATCACTGCATTTAACAAATGAACGCACTTAGAATCTCCATTTAAGCCATGTGCTGTAACAAACAATTGTAGTATGTTACTCACAAACCCATTTGTGTGTAATCTATTACTTGCAAAAATAAAAGTATATTGATGCTCAGGCAGCACAGCGGTGCAGTGGGTAGCACTGCTTCCTCACAGCAAGAAGGTCCTGGGTTTCATTCCCAAGTAGGGCAGCCTGGGTTCTTGTTCTCTGTATTGGTTTCCTCCCACAGTTCCAAAACATGCATGTTAGGTGAATTGATAGAGATACTAAATTCCCCAATTGATGATTGTGAAACCTAATCTACTGTGAAAACTTAACCTAGTGTGAAATCTACTAACGTCTCCTGTCATTATTGCAACTACAAAACATGATGTTAAAGTTCTAATAAATAAATAAATAAATTTGTTTCTTCTAAGGTTTGCCTATCTGTCTTAGATCAGATAGTGGGATCATTCATATCACAGGCAAAAAAGAGTGCTGGATGATAGGAGTAACTCAGATTTGTATCACTTTTGCAGCTGAAGGTTGCTCAAGCTATGTGATGTTCAAATTTGAATCATTCAAACTGATTTGATTTCAGAGAACTAGAACCTTCAAAAACAGCTTGTTCCTGGTTACCATTCTCTTGCTAGCTAAAACAGCTTTACAGTTTGACTGACTATCATTTTCATAACTAACTTGTTAGAAATCAAATAAAATGTCTTACATATTGAGTTAAAACTATTACCTCTTCTGCTAATCCCCAAACTCTCTTGAATCCCCTTTTACTCAAGCACTGAGGTCAGGCGAGGAAGCCTGTTGTGCATTTTGCATTCCAGTTCATCCCACAGGTGTTGAGTGAGTTTGAGGTCACAGCTCTGTGCAGGCCACTCAAATTCTTCTACACCAACCTTGGAAAACCATGTCTTTATGGAGTTCGCTTTGTGCGCAGGTGCAATGTCATGCTGGAACTTCAAGGGAAATTGTAATGCTACAGCATACAAACACTTCCAACTTTGAGGCAACAGTTTGGGGAAGGCCCACACATGGATATCATGATCACGTGTCCGAAAACATTTGACCACACAGGGTATCTGTGATAACATATGACTCACTTGAACCAAACAGCTACTATTTTGATTTACTACTATAGGCTATCTGCAGTGACTGGCAGCAGGGCAAGGACATGTGTTAGAGCTTTTTCCTTTCCAGATTCAGTAAAGATTCTGTTGCATTTCCCCTTTTAAACTTTAATGCTTTTAAACCCTTAACCCTTAAGAAACAGATTAAGAAAAATATTGCCATTTCCACAGTAGGATCTGTGCACTATTAGTAATAAATAACAAATGTGCCAGCTGCTCATGGTATAGGTCTATTTAGAACAACTTCCACCAGGCTGTCTTGTTTGAAGGCATGGTATAATGATCCATCTTTTACAGTGTTTATGATCATTACAGCAGATAGGGACTTAGCATAGAAAAACAATCAATGGCTCATAGTGAATGTGGGGGATTTAGTGCAACTGCTAAAAATCTAATTATAGACTTTGTAAACTGCTCCTCTAGCGGGCGGACTGCCAGTGGTACAGAGATGCTGCCTTTTCCAAATTTAGATTGTGAAAATGCAATTTTCGATTGTCCTGTCCTCTGTTGTAGCCATAGCAAGAAATGTTTTGAAGAGTTTTAATTTGCCTGAATTAACTGGTAGAATTACTTTGAGACAAGTATAATCATATAACTGAATAACAACTTTTAAGTACAGGTGTAACAACAAAAATTTGACAGCGTGCATCATGGGAATGTGTGATTCACATAGTGTGAATCAGTCATCTATTAATTATGCATGTAATGCAATTGTGCTGTTTGAACATCAGATGTTCCAATCTGCACAACCCATAGAGTTAAAACATATAAACAGCATGCTGAGAAAAACTCTGGACCACAAGGACTGACATTCTTCTAAGGTTATATGATTACATAACATTGCTATAATAGTTAAAAAGTGCTCTTCATTAGCTTTCAAATGAGTCTTCTATGGCATACAGTGCCCAAAAAAAAGGCAAAGGAAAATTTTAGCTGAATTTGGAGTTCTATTTCTGGTGAAAATGACGCTTCAGATGCTGCTACAGAGCTGACTATATTTCAATCAAGCAATTTCTCCTTGTCAGTGACTGTATGTTTAAGCAAAATTTGTGAAAGAATTTATTAATGTATTTATTTATTTTTATGATATTATGAACCTATAGTACATTTTGTTTATAATATTCAACATACTGTATGTTCGTAGCAGTTTTTGCTTTACTTAGTTTTATTCAGGCCAAAGTGCACTGTTTAGCATCATTTATGATTCAGAAATTCAAAAAGAAGTTCTTCTTCATTCCGATTTTGTTCAAAATATTTGGAGACTCAAGTTGGGAATCAACTCAAATCAAATTTTGACTGCAGTGTAGAGAGTGATGAGGAGAGTGGGGCACAACTTTTTGAAAATGCACTAAATAATCAGAACTAAATCAGTATATAACAGAACAAATATTTAAGATAATAATAATAATCATGTTTTTTATACAAGCAACATATGCACTATATGGACACAAGTATTTGGACACTTACACATTACGAGTTGTGTTATAAGAGTGAAAAATAAAGCTCGCTTTGATTTTCCCAACTTGTCTCGCACGTCATTGTTACACTGGTGCCGAAACCTGGGATCATCAGAACGCCGACATGGAGTCCACACCTCTGGGCCGCATTATCCAATCCTTTGCAGCCATACAACAGGCCCAGGCTGATGCCTTCCACTCCCTGCAGGATGACCGTGAGCACCGATTCCAGGCCCTGCTTGCCGAGCAGGTGGAGGACCGGCAGACGCTGCGGGACCTGCTGCACACTCCCGGCACCCCGGCCTCGACATCCGCGCCTCCCCTGACACTTCCCAAGATGGGGCCCCAAGACGACATGGAGGCCTTCCTCTAACTCTTCGAGCAGTCTGCGTAGGCGTGGGGCTGGCGCAAGGATCAATGGGCCGCCTGTCTCCTACCGCTTCTGTCAGGGGAGGCCCAACTTGCCGCTCACCAGCTGCCGGCTGCCCACATGATGGAGTACCCGTTCCTGCAGTGGGCGATCATGCAGCGCGTCAGCCGATTTCCAGAACAACACCGGACACGCTTTTGCTCACTGGAGTACGGCGCAGCCGGCCACCCCTTCGTCTTCGCCCAAAAGCTGCACGATGCCTGCCGGAGGTGGCTTCTCGCGGGGGACCGTGACGCCAAGGAGATTGTGGAGCAGGTGGTGCTGGAGCAATTCATCGCCAAGCTGCCAGCGGGGACAATGGAATGGGTCCAGTGCCACCGTCCCGTGTTGCTGGAGGATGCTGTCATACTGGCGGAGGACCATGTGTCAGTGTTTCTGTTGATTGGGGAATACCCCACCGTTTCTTCTGCCCTATCCTCTCTTTCTGTCTCTACTTCTCACCTACCCTTCACTCCCACCCCCTCCCCACCGGTCCCGGTGCTGTGGCAGGGGCCAACTCCTGAACACAAAAAAGGTAGTCAGGGAGAAGCTCATGGCCATGCTCGATATGGGAGTAATAGAGGAGTCGGCTGGAGGTAAAGTATCTGGGCTTCCACCTGGGTCATGGGCAGGTGCAACCCCAAATTGATAAGACCACTTCGATTGTGACCTGCCCGCGGCCCAGGACCAAAAAGGAGGTAAGACAGTACTTAGGGCTGGCTGGCTATTATCAGTGCTTTATAGTCAATTATTCGGACGTCACCAGCCTTCTGACTGATCTCACTAAAAAGGGGGAACCAGATGCGGTCCAGCGGACAGAGCAGTGCCAGCAGGCTTTCACCCAGGTAAAAGCAGCACTTTGTGGGGGCTCTCTTTTGCACTCTCCTGACTTCTCTCTCCCTTTGCATCGGACAGAGGGCTGGAGCAGTTTTGTCCCAAGTGGTGGAGGGGGAGGAGCGCCCTGTGCTGTACATCAGCCACAAGCTGGCGAACAGAGAGCAAAAGTACAGCATGGTAGAGAAGGGGTGTCTGGTCATCAAGTGGGTGGTCCTGACCCTCTGCTACTACCTGCTGGGGAAGTCCTTCACCCTCTTTTCGGATCACGCTCCGCTGCAGTGGCTCCAATGCATGAAAGATGCCAATGCCCAGATCACCCATTGGTATCTAGCCCTCCAGTCTTTCAAATTCAAGGTGATCCACAGACCGGGTGCACAGATGGCTGTGGCAGTGGGGGTATATGGCAGATTGTGCGTGATCTGGCGGGATCTGGCAATGGGAGACGGAGCCGGGAGCATCTGAAAAAGGTAAATCACCCGCACCTGCCCCTTATTTCCCTCTATTAATTACCTGTTGTTTCCTTCCCTGTGTGTGTGTGTGTGTGTGTGTGTGTGTGTGTGTGTGTGTGTGTGTGTGTGTGTGTATGAAGTGAAACGAGGGGTTAAACGCCAAGCGGAGAAGAGCGTGGAGAGAGAGAGAGCCAGGGCGAGAGAAAGAGAGCTCGAGAGAGCAGCGCACAGATTTAAAGGCTGAAAAGCCAGTTGTGTCATAAGAGCAAAAAATAAAGCTCACTTTGAGTTTCCCAACTTGTCTCATGCATGTCATTGTTACACCATCCTAACAACTTCAAATTACTGATCCAGGAGATTGGTAGACACTGGATCCAGTGATATATGTTGCTGCCTGGTACCCAGGATCATTGACCACTGCATAAGCCCATGGCTTCCACTGCTGGTACACTGGCTGCCCTGGGTGCAGGTAAGTAATTGGTCCTTTACCTGCCCTGAGAACCTTGTAGCAGCTTGAACAATCGCTGAACTAGCCTGGAAAAATCCTGGATTAATGACCAGTAATAGCTCAAGAACACTAGCAGTGCTCTCACCTCTCCCACTGTGGCTGGCCTTCTCCCTCCCAGCTGTCTGACTGCCTCCAGATCTTTGGGGTCTATTTACTCCCCTTCTCCTGACAATGGACGGCCCACATACCACACTTGGCACTTGAATAGTTCACTTTTAGTGGGTCTCAACTTGATTCCACAGGATCTTAGACAGGATGTGCTTCAGATTGGTCACATGCTCTGCAATTGTTTTGGAGTAACAGAAAACATCACCCAGATAGGGTGAGCAGGATTTGTTCTGCAGACCTTCTAAAGCACCCTTCATGCAGTGCTGTAACTCTGCTGGTGTGTTGCTAAGGCTGAAAGACACCCAGACCACTGATATAGGCCCCTTGGTGTACTAAATACTGTACAGTGTTGGGAGTTCTTGTGCACAAATCCCTGGTGGTAAGCAGACCTTTGGTCTAAGATTGAAAACTATGAATGCCCTCCAAGATTGTCCAATAAGCCTTGAATGTGAGGCAAGGGATGCCTGTCTGGCACAGTCTTACGATTCAGTTCCCTAAAGTCCATGCATAACCGTAAGCTCAAATCCTTCTTATGGACACACACAACTGGTGAGGAGTATGAGGAAATTGATATGGTGATCCAGCCTCTCTCCAGCAAAGTCTGTACATACTCCTTCACCTCATTGTACAATGGCTTTGGGATGGCATTGTAATTCTTTTGCACAGGAATATTATCTTAACTTGAGAGATGGAACACATCTGATGTCTCCTGCATCCCTGGAGAACACATCAGACTCTTCATATAGCATTTGTCTGACCACAGCCTGCTCTTCTGCCTCCAGATGTGACAGGTCCACAGGGGGATGCCATCTTCTCTCAACAGGGGACTCTGGGTAGGTCATGGTGGTGTTACGTAGCTGGGCTGTTCTGATTTGGGTGCTCTGCTGTTGGGGTGGCTGATGGCCTTGGGCAAGTAAGACCACACACTTCTTCTACCCAGTCCAAAACTGCATGTTGCAGTAGATACACACTGTGTTTTGTCACATTCTGCATAGATATCTCCACCATCATAGTGGCTCCTGGTGGTACTTGGATGATCACAGGCCATGTCTCCAGCACCTCTAGCCATCCTCCAGTGGCCATGGGTTTGAAGTACATCACCCCTCCTTTTGGTCATGCCCTCACTCTGCAATTTACTAGACGGACCTGGCCTGGCTGGATCACCATACCCATCTTGCCCACCTTCACCGTTCAGCAACATGACATTTACTCTTTCCATGGCTTCTGGTCAGCTGAGGCAACCACTTTTGCAGCCTGCTCATCCAGGTTCAGTATCTCACTTACCAGGGCATTCAAGCTCGGGGTCAGTAGCTCCACCCTTTCCTTTAATTAATTCTTAATCACATTTATCCCCAGCAATGGACAGTCAAGAAAGCTCTGGAAGACAAAAATGGGATCCAGATGGAACAATGGCCCTGGCTTCTGCTCACAATTTCCAGGTCTACCTCAATCCAGCCATCAAATGGGATGTGGGAGCCATTAGCAGCAGTCACAAACAAAGGCTCAGCTCACAAAGTGTTGAAAGACTTGACTTCCACTTCTGGCAGCATGGATTTCACCCACTCCCTTCCGACCAAGCTCATTTGGACTATTGTGTTTAACAGCATTCTGGCTTCAACTCCATTGATCATGCAGGAGACTAAACATTTGCCTCCAATTACTTGGGCAGTTTGACATCCAAACAGTGGCTGATGGTACAGATGGAGTGGAAGTAAGAGAGAAATACTGAATGTTGGCTGGTGGTACAAACAAGGCGTTAGCAGGAGGTACAAACTGAATGGTGGTTGATGGATACTGGTTGGTATTTTGAGGTGAGGACTGGGCTATTCGGCCGCATGGTGTTGACCCAGCGAGGTTCCGACTGGCCGGACTTCACCGGCTTCTCCACATTCTGTGTGAGTGCAGCCACTTCAGTGGCGAGTTGTTGAATGGCCATATGGTTGGCTTCAACTCCTGCTCCTACCAACATAGGTTGTTGCTCTTTCACTCCAGGTGCTGTGCAGCACTCACTGTGGCTGCCACCAAGATAAGGCTTCAAATTATGCCTAATATCACTATTTTTCTCATTTAGCCCCTGATACAGATAATGTAAAAATACACCCTGAACCAATCCTTTTTCATAATTAAAATCAATATCATTATGACTAGATGCCAAAAGTACATGTTGTCTTAAAGTCATTAACCAATACACAAACTGCTGTGGTGTTTCTTTATCCTACTGTTTTGCATTGCTTAGTTCTTGGAAAAGTTCTGTGCTACTTTTATCTCTAATATGAGCATGGAGCAATATTTTGAGCTCTACAACTGTAAGGCCATCTTTATTAGTCAACAACTCTTTAAAATTACCACCTTTATTTACTCTAAGTACTGCTCTAAGTACTGCTCTGAACCCATCACACACAGCTTCATCAATCTGTCTACACAGCTGTGTGAACGAGATCTCAGACCAGAGAATTGAACCCCCTTAAATATTAAACTCTGTACTGAATAAAAAAGCTGCAATTTTAACAACTTGAGTGGCCTGTACCTGCATATTCTCCATCCCCCCAGAGTCTCTGTTGGAATTAATACTGCCTGTTGGGACGTTGGTTACTTGAGGAGACACAATATTGTCCATTCTCATGGCTGAGTCTCCCAAACCCTGTCCCTGAGACAAAAGGCTAGACTGATTACTTGGGTCTCTAACACCCAATAGTTCATTGATATCATCATGTAGAGCTAGCAGGCAAGCCATTCATGCATCTTCCAACCTCAAAAGCTTTTCACCTTTCAAATAATCTACGATATAGTACAACAGCTGTATATCAGAATGTTCAGACAGTTCTGGATTAGCTTCTCCTTCCAGAGAAGCCTCCAGTTTATAAAGTTGAGTTGCATTAAGCAATGGAAGTCTCTTGTGAATTTCCCACAACACTTGCCACGGTTCTGGAGATGCCATTTTCTCTGGATCCAACTGCCACTCTCTGGACAACCCACACACAAGCTGGCTCCTCCCTTAGTGGAGATCCTGGATCCCAGCTCAGTGATCTAGGATGAGCCCCCAGTTGTTGCCAGCCTCAGGCCTAGGGGAAACCTGGGCACAGTACAAACTTATACAGTGAACAAGTTACAAACAGTGTACAACTCTGGCATCCTAAACATTGCTTCTTCGTTGCCGCTTTTGTACACACCAGCCGTCCTCTTAGTAAGGCATGCCCCCTGCTGGTCTAGTGCCATTAACTAAGTTAGTACCTTTTGACTAAAGCTGATCTGCTTATTACACCATGAAGTTTATTAAGAAAGACCCTAAACCAAATAAAAGATTGAAAATAAGGAGAAAAAACACACAAAAATGAGAAAATACTCAACTAATTTTACAACCCAACAAGAATATTTAAAAAATATATAGGGGTGGTAAATTAAATTTTATTAACATTTCCAACCTCTTACATATGCAAGCCTTACATCACCAACTGTAAAGTTTGGAGGAGGAGGGATAATGCTGTGGGGTTGTTTTTCAGGGGTTGGTCAAGGCCCCTTAGTTCCAGTGAAGGGAAATCTTAATGCTTCAGCATACCAAGACATTTTGGACAATTGTATGCATCCAAGTTTGTGGGAACAGTTTGGGGAAAGGCCTTTTCTGTTCCTGCATGACTGTGCCCCAGTGCACAAATCAAAGTCCTTAAAGGTACAGCTGAGTGAGGTTGGTGTGGAAAAACTTTACGACACAGAACCCTGATCTCAACCCCACTGAACAGAGAACAGAGATTGTGAGCCAGGCCCTCTTGTCCTACATCAATGTCTGACCTGAAAAATGCTCTTCTGGATGAATGAATTAATGAAGGAAAGTTACATTTATATAGCACCTTTCTCAAACCCAAGGACACTTTACAGTCAACATACAACTTTAACACCAAGACCACAGCCCTCTGGGGTCTGAATGGGGTGCAGGGAAGGGAGAGAGGACAACATGTGAAATGGTGAAATCTACTTCACTATATGTCACATGATAATTTGGCTGAGTGAAAATGTGTGACAGATTTTAGGGAACATTTCTCTAATAAATGTAACATGCACTTTTTAGTTATTACATTCTTATAAGGTAAAGCAGTGTGTACTTCTGGCCACATTGCCACATTTGCTAGCAATGATCTGCAGCCAAGTTTCAAAAAGATTTGCCTTTGTTCTCCACAAATATGTGTCAAATAATGTTTTAGGACATATAAATAACATTTTTCATCACAGATTCTTTTGGTTACTGAACTGTGTGTGTAAGTTACAGAATCTGAACTTATATAACTTTAATCATCATCTTCTTGTCCATAGTGCAGCAACATTTTGAGACTTGTGATCAATTCACAGTAAGTGCTAGATTGGGTTAAGTATCTCCATACTATGGCGTTACAACTAAGCCACCTTTCATAAAAAAGTTAATTATCTATCATGTAAAATTAAACCAGCAAATTTCTTGAAACATTTTATTCACAGAATGAGACAGCGGAAGAAAAACATTGTATGTATAAAGGCTTGGCTTGTCATATTTGTAATGAAAAGCAGAACTGTGTTGATCTGTCGTATTATATTATGCAGTTTGTCTAGAAAATATATTTGTTTTATAATAACATAGAATTAACATAGACTTGTATATATTGAATGACACAGAACTGTACTGAATTAACTTTATTGTCACTAATTTATCAGGCTTTTTCTGTATTTCTTACAATGAAGCCCACCCACGGGGTAAGTTGTAAGATTGTACATCCCGTCATTTTTGGTGTCATTGTACATGAACAGCAGGTGCTAGAAACAAAGTTTTGTAGCAGAGATGTACATTATTTTACCAAAAGTATTCACTCGTTGGCCTTTATGTGCATATGAACTTGAGTGACATAAGGCATATAATCCATAAGGTTTAATATAATGTCGGCCCACTCTTTGCAGCTATAACAGCTTCAACTCTTCTGAGAAGGCTTTCCACAAGGTTTAGGGGTGTATTTATGGGAATTTTTGACCATTCTTCTAGAAGCGCATTTGTGAGGTCAGACACTGATGTTGGATGAGAAGGCCTGGCTTGCAGTCTCTGCTCTAATTCATCCCAAATGTGTTCTTTCGGGTTGAGGTCAGGACTCTGTGCAGGCCAGTCAAGTTCTTCCACACCAAACTCGCTCATCCATGTCTTTATGGACCTTGATTTGCGCACTAGTGTGCAGTCATGTTGGAACAGGAATTGGCCATCCCCAAACTGTTCCCACAATGTTGGGAGCATGAAATTGTCCAAAATCTCTTGGTATGCTGAAGCATTAAGGGTTCCTTTCACTGGAACTAAGGGGCCGAGCCCAGCTCCTGAAAAACAACCCCACACCATAACTTTACATCCTCCCTCCACCAAACTTTACACTTGGCACAGTACAGTCAGACAAGTACCGTTCTCCTGGCAACCACCAAACCAAGACTCGTCCATCAGATTGCCAGATGGAGAAGTGTGATTCATTACTCCTGAGAACATGTTTCCACTGCTCTAGAGTCCGGTGGCAGCCTTCTTTACACCACTGCATCTGACATTTTGCATTGTGCTTAGTGATGTAAGGCTTGGATGCAGCTGCTCGCCCATAGAAACCATTCCATGAAGCTCTCTACGCACTGTGCTTGAGCTAATCTGAAGGCCACATGAAGTTTGGATGTCTGTAGCGATTGACTGCAGAAAGCTGGTGACCTCTGCGCACTATGCACCTCAGCGTCCGCTGACCCGCTCTGTCATTTTACGTGGCCTACTACTTTGTTGCTTTCATTCACTTTGTTATAATACCACTGACAGTTGACTGTGGATTATTTAGTAGTGAGGAAATTTCACGACTGGACTTGTTGCACAGGTGGCATCCTCTCACAGTACCACGCTGCAATTCACTGAGCTCCTGAGAGCGACCCGTTCTTTCACAAATGTTTGTAGAAGCAGTCTGCATGCCTAGGTGCTTGATTTTATACACCTGTGGCCATGGAGGTGATTGGAACACCTGAATTCAATGATTTGGATGGGTGAGTGAATACTTTTGGTAACATAGTGTGCATATTGGTTGGAGGGAAACCAAGATTGTTCTGACTTAAATATTTGTTCAGTTATTTAGCCAAAACCAAAATGCGTGAGGTTGTGCCCCGCTCTCTCCTACTTCTGTCGTATAATGACAACGTTTACATCACTGAGAACTGAAAGCAGTCATTATTACAGGCACCGGCCACAGAGAGAGAGAGAGAGAGAGAGACAGAGAGACAGAGAGAGAGAGACTTGCTCCTGCGCACAGCTCTCAGTGGAAGTTGAACTCGAAGCTAGTTCGGAATATTTGATACATTTTCCCGTCATTAAGCCCACTGTAAGAAACAGAAGAGCTCGTTCAGCCGAAGAGAGCAGCACACAGCACACAGCACACAGCCTTGCAGATTAATCGGTAAGTGATTCGCTGCGAGCTTCATTGTTTGTTTTAATCTGAGGTAAGCGGAGTTCAGCAGGCACGCGCGCGCCAGCCTGTGCAACAGTGACGCACCTTAGCCCACAAGGTTTATGGTGCAATTTCCATTCGTGTTTTCACTTATTAGTAATTTTATTGCGCTAAAGTTATCTAACGTTGGTCGGAGAATGAAACTTGGTGTATGCGATTTCTTTTCTGAAGGGTGATATGTAGTACACCACACAGCCCACGGTAGCCCATTAACACATTCAGAGATCATAACAAAAATCACAGCTAGAAATAGAAATGACTGGTTTCGGTTCGGTTCTGTGAAATGACTTACTAAAGTCCGGAGATGGAAACACTGGAAACATTTATCAAGCCCGACGGCGCTTTAGTGGCTTTAGAGGTGAAATACTGTGATATATTATATGCACACAAACATTTTTATAGTCCAAAGATGATATTAAAATGTCACTTTTCTGGAGTTTGCATAGCTTCAGTTTTAGACAAATATGAAGCCAGGTTTTGTTTCTTAATAAAGTAACTGCAGTTGCTTTGGGCACTGTCATTAATCAGGTTTTTTTCCCCCCCTTATTTCTTTTTCTTTCCGATTTTAAAACCTTTTCCAAATAAATATTATATCAAACAGTGACAAGTAACTAAATAAAACAAATTATACTCTACATTATAACATCACTTAATTATGTATTGTATGCTGTCTTTGTAAATACAAACCCCATTTCCAAAACAGGTGGGACACTTTCTAAACAATTCTATAAAAACTGAACTCTGTAATTTATTTATTCGCTTGAAGCTTTATTTAACAGACAAAAGGACAAAGAAAAGATTTTCAGTGTTTTCAATAATGAACTTAATTGTATTTGTTAAATATAAACAAACTTAAAAATTGATGCCTGCAGCCTACTCAAAAAAAGTTGGGACAGAGGCATGTTTACCCCTGGGTCATGTCACCTTTTCTTTTAATGATACTTTTTAACGGTTTGGGAATTGAAGATATTAATTGTTGCAGTTTTGCAAGTGGAATTTTTTCCCATTCTTGCTGTGTACAAGACTTGAGCTGCTCAACAGTCTGTGGTCACTGTTGTCAGATTTTCATCTTCATACATTTTCAGTAGCGGGCTATGCTGTTGCAACTCGTGCAGAATGAGGCTTGGCATTATTTTGATAGCAGCCTATGTGTCTCAAAATACCAATAAAATCCTCCATATCGATGGTACCTACACATACAGTACCAGTCAAAAGTTTGGACACACCTTCTCATTCAAAGTTTTTCTCTTTTTCTTTTTATTCCTACGTTGTAAATTAATACTGAAGTCACCCAGACTATGAAGGAACACATAAGGAATCATGCAGTAAAAAGTGTTAAAAGTGTTAAACAAACCAAAATATGTTTTAGGTTTTAAATTCTTCAAAGTATCACCTTTTGCTTTGATTACAGCTTTACACACTCTTGACATTCTCTCAATCAGCTTCATGAGGTAATCACCTGAAATAGTTTTCCAACAGTCTTGAAGGAGTTCCCAGAGGTGCTGA
>JAOVVH010000023.1:7949968-7987362 GCA_028566435.1 Scorpiodoras heckelii
GTGGATCATTCTCAGCACTGCAGTGACACTGATGTGGTGATGGTGTGTTAGTGTGCGTTGTACTGGTGTGAGTGGATCAGATACAGCAGTGCTACTGGAATTTTTAATCACTTCAGGGCGTACTCATGCTACTGTGCCTCAGCACGGTTCCCTGCCAAAGCCCGGTTCGTTTGGCAAGTGTGATTGTGCCAAACCGTGCTCGGGCACGGTATGGGTGGCCTGCTTGAAGAGGTGGGCCAGAGCATGGTTCGGTTATACTTGGGCACAGTACGCATCCAGTGTGAGCGCAATCCGTGCCCAAGCACGAATTGTAGTCGAAATGTAGTGGGCGAGTAAAGCTTCAAATTCCTCCCTGGCCGTCTGCTGTCTGTGCAAAAATCTTCTTACACATGCAGCATGATTAGCATACAATCGCTGCTTTGCATAATTGACAAATCCTTTGGTTTGCCGTGCATTCTCACGACCAAAACGGTTCCAAATAAGCCACAATATCAATAGAAACATGAGCTCCATTGTACTGTACGAGCGCACTTTTCTGCAAAACAAAGGTTGCATTGTCATGATGCAAGCGTGCCCGTTCCGGGATTGTTAAAATGCAGTGTGAGTGCAAGTGAGTGGGGGAGTGGGAAGGGGGACAACTGTGCTCCAGCATGGTAAAAGTAAAGTGTGCCTAGTGTGAGTACACCCTCAGTGTCACTGCTGGACTGAAAATAGTCCACCAACCAAAAATGTCCAGTCAGCAGCATCCTGTAGGCGGCATCCTGTGAGCACTGATGAAGGATTAGAGGATGACTAACACAAATTGTGCAACAACAGATTAGCTACTGTCTCTGACTTTACATCTACAGGGTGGAGCAATATGGTGGATGTGTCTCATAGTAAGTGAACACAGTGTATAAAAACTCAAGCAGCACTACAGTATGTTATTGTAGAACTACAAAGTGCAGCTATATGGACAGTGGAACTGATAAATTGTGTTTAAATAAAAAGTATTGAGAAAAGGAGGTGGTCATAAGATTATGCCTGATCGGTGTATAATATATAAATACTCTGTACAAATGAAACTAAAATAAAACTCTTTGGCAATAATGCAGCTTGCCATGTTTGGAGAAAGAAGCATGGTGTGTAAGATCCCAATAACACCATATACATAGTGAAGTAAAAATGGGGCTTCTTCCCTGCAAACAGTACTGGGGCATTACACATCATCAAAAGAAACATGACTTGAGCAATGTACTGGTGCATATTACAGGGAAATTTAATCTCATTTAATCATACAAATCCAAGACAGCAGCCCTAAATATAAAGCCAAAATAATTCATAAGGACCTTACATGGCCTATCCAATCTCCTGTGAATAGCATTAAAATGTATGAAGGATTTTGAAAATGCAGGACCCTTGTAATCTTGGGAATTAAAGAATTTGCAAAGAGAAATGGTCCAAAATTGAAGTACAGTGCAGCAAAAACCTAATTACCTCTTACAGTCTCTAAGCTAAAGAGCTTTATGTACAGTAAAGTATTAATGTTGGTAATCTATGTCGTCGGAAAATGTTTTATATTCAACCATTTAATTTTTTTTACATATCTTTTTATGTTTATATATACATCCTTTTTTGGTCATTTTTATAAGTACAATGTCCAGAGACTTGTGTAAATTCAAGATGATCATGTGTACTGTAAGTATATTAAATAACAAAAACAAAAGTGTCTGAATATTTATTTCTCTTCACTGTAAGCATGGGAGAGAGATATGATATGATATGATATGATATGATATTTCTAGTGGACAATGCATTATCATTTGCAAATAATACTTTGCTAATAATAGTCTAACTAATAAATAGAGCTGTTTCAACTATTAAACACCAAATGTCATTACTTAGGTTGTGAGATTTTACTTATTTCATTAGGTAGATCTGAAAACACTTTTTGCACATTATCTCACCAGTTCATTTATCTTTCCATTTGCTGCCTGTTCCCACCTGCTGTCTCAGTCTCCCCACTCATACTGCACTATCGAACCTAGAAGTGTGAATCAAGCTCATACATATCTGAGACATGTAAAGCCAGCTGCTGCATCTTCTGAGATGAACGCTGACTGCCCACATCTGTATCTGTGAGCTGGCTGACACCTATGATTGGCCAGGAGCTTAGCATAAAAAAACAGTAATGAGTTATAGAAATGGTAATTAGATTATACAACTGGGACCTTGAAATGAAAATGTTGAAATTAACCATCTTTGTTATAATACTTACAGAAAGAGGTTTTTTTTTTTGCATATCCACCTATGCACCTATTTCTTTGGTTCCACAGATCGACCACATGCATAGTCGGCTCTTATTTTTCTTAAAAGGAAACTATTACAAGCCTTATTTCCATGGGACACTTTCTAAATAACTGAAATCTGTAATTTGTTAATTCACTTGAAGCTTTAGTTTACAGACAAAATGACAAAGAAAAGATTTTTTAATATTTTCAATGACAAACTTAATTCGATTTGTTAAGTATAAACAAATTTAGAAATTGATGCCTGCGACACACTCAAAAAAAAGTTGGGACAGAAGCAAAATAATGCTGAAATGGTAACAAGTAACACTGGAAGGTTCCACAATTAGCAGTTTAACTGGTAACAGGTGATGTCATCAAGATTGAGTATGAAAGTAACATCCACTGACGGTTAGTCTTTGCAAGCAAGGATGGGTCGTGTTCACCACTTTGTGCCAAACTTCATGAGAGAATTGTCAGTTGGTTCAAATACAATGTTTCTCAGTCCAAGATTGCAAAGAATTTAGGTCTTTCACCATTTTCAGTTCTAAATATCATGAAAAGATTCAGGGAGTCAGGGGAAATCTCGGTGCATAAAGACCAAGTGTGGAAACCTCTGCTGAATGTGTGTGACCATCGAGCCCTCAGGCGGTATTGTTTGAGAAACCATCATGCTACCGTGATGGACATAGACACATGGACTTGGAAGTCCTTTTTTGAAAATCAAGAAATGCAAAGAGGAAGCCATATATTATTTTTTTCACAGAAACACCAGCTGTTGAGTAGCTCTGGTCTTGTATACAGCAAGAATGGACAAACATTGCAGTTGGAAAACTGCAACAATTAGTATCTTCAGTTCTCAAATGATTAAAAAGTATAATTTGAAGAAATGGTGACGTGACCCGGTGGTTAACATTTCTCTGCCCCAACTTTTTGTAGTGTGTTACAGGCTTCAATTTCTAAATTTGTTCATATTTAAGAAATAGAATTAAGTTAATTACTGAAAACACTGAAAATCTTTTCTTTGTCCGTGTGTATGTTAAATAAAGGGTCAAGTGAAAGAACAAATTTCAGTTTTCTGAAATTTTCAGAAAGTGTCCAAATAAAGTAAGTAAGTAAGTTATATAGTTAAGAATGCAGCAGTTAAGGCCTTGTGCTGTTTCAGTAAGTATGTAGAGATGTATTGTTCGTAAAAGATTATTCAGGCTCCTATCTTTGAGCTCCTCCATTCGTGACCAATAATGCATTAAGAATCTGAAAGCATTAATAAATAGTTCTTACGCTTGATATTTTTTCTAGGGCTGTTACAATTGCATTTCCAAGTATAATAAAAAATATACTAAAGTGGCAAACCAATAAATCATAAACCAGTATACACTAGCAGATACTTTGGATCTCATCTCAACTCATGCTGATCAAATCCCTGTTGTGTAGCAACTTGTGCTTTATTAGGGATTGAGAGTGTTGTTTACAGCAGTACTGTAATGACTGACTCATCTATGCTCACACACACACACACACACACACACACACACACACACACACACACACACACACACACACTTGGACTATCAGCTCACTACCTAGGTTCTTGTGTAATACTATACTGAAGTCATAGTTAAAATTTGGACCACTGAGCAAATGCTGACAACAGAAAAAAAACACTGTTCTTCAAATATCAAAACAGGGCTTTCTTTAGCAAGGCAACTAGCTAGCATCACTCGATTTGTTAGTTAGTGGGCCAACACAAAACTAATTAGAAGACACCAAACCAACAGAATCTAATTAACATGAAAACTTGCTTCTGTGCATGTTGAGCATCAACATTCATTCTGAGGTAAAAATCAGTTCATCTCTTTCTGCTGGTGCAATAGAGCACATGTGCAGATATCTAAGTTTGAATGACAGAATTAATAAGCGTGCTGGGGTGAGGTGCCACTCGGAGACATTCAGACAATTCTGTATGTGTTGTAAACACTTAAAACAGAGTGTTATTTATTCCTGATGTCCAGGTCTTTTCCAGATATCTTTAAGATGTAAAGATGACTGTTGCTCTGTAAATATTTGCCAACTGAATAAAGGACAAAGGAGCAGTGTTTCAAAGGGAGCTTGGCTCCTCATTGCTATTGGTTGATTGGCAGTTTCATAAGATGACGTCTTTACAGTCTTGTGCATTCTGCCCCATTTGGCTCTGTGCATAATAAGGCATCATAGTGCAGGTTGACAGTTGATTCTTTATTCCTTGGAGTTATCAGTTCAAGATAAAGTCTGGAAACAGTACCAGTTTTACATTGCTGCTGAGAATAAGGGAAGGGACTCCCTTAGAAGGAGTAGGAGTAGAAAGAATATATGCTTTAGGTCAACATAGTTTCCGAAGTACCTGCTCACACAGACAATACTGTGTGTAGAAAAATTTTCCAACCTGGAAGAAACAAGACTTTTTACCTGAAGTGGGAACTTGACACTGAGCTTTGAGTTTGAACAGTTTCACTGAGAAATGAAAGCAGCATCAGAATCGTTCTGTTTCCCATCTGCAACTGCCAAGGCCCAAGCTTTTTTGTGTACAGGGATTGAATTGACATTGAGGTTTACATTACATTTGGCTTGTAGCCTGCATAATAGAGTAGGAAACAGTTCAAACATTACCTTCAAACCCCACCATGTACCCCATCTAAGACCATGATGCCCACATGACTCCATGTCTTTGAAGTTTCACCTTTTTAAGAGAAAAGGGGATTCATATAGTTCATAGTAGCTTGCTTGTAACTTTCAACAACAGCTCAAAGCAACAGAATGTAAAAGCATCAGGTTGTGCCAAAGCATTTCTAGTATAGATGCTTCACAAACAGATGGAGCATGCACTGTGTTGGTTCTTCTCTGTATAGCAAATCCCCAATCCTCAAACCAAGCACACGTGATCTTACTATGCTGGGCATAGATGAGATAAGTGGTAATAGACAGGATTTAAATTGGGACATGAGGAGGCGCTACTTTTCCCATGACTTAAAACATTTTCACTCACAGGAGAAAAAGAAACATATTGTGTAAAAAAAAGAAAAAGCAGCAGGACCAATGGGCATAAGTTGGATTTCCTTTTGACTGTCTGTTTCATTATTTGCCTCCTCCAGATAGTTCATCTTCAACTTTAGTGCTTTGGGCAGAAAAGCCCTGCAGGAAAGGCAAATGCCAAGAAGCAGAAGTAAAAAGCAAAATGAATTTGAATCACACACAGTCGTAAATATTACTGACTTGGATGGCATACAGAAATGCCTTGGAGTGTCAATTTTAGGTGCCATGTGATCCTGTGTATTGTTTTTTTTTTGTTTGTTTGTTTTTTAAATGGTAGTTTTTAATTAGTTTATTTTGATGTTTAGATCATTATTTGATTATAAATGATTATTGAAAATGCATTAATTAATTAATTTGCATTGTTTGTTGTTTATTTGTTTGTTTATAACACACTATGATACATTATGAGTTTACTCCTCTAAAATTGTTTCCTACTAATTCTAACTAGCACCAGTCACATAAATTGAGACTTAAGCAGCATTGTGCTATACAAATTATACATATATTTAGTGTCATGGCAGTTATCAGCAACACATTAGATAAAAATTGTTCTGTATTTCTCAGAGTATTGTCCATGTGGTAATCTTTTTGGGGTCTTACAATAAAGAAAGAAAAATGTCACAAAACTGACTCACTTCTTTATGAAAAAACACAATAGAAAATCCTGTGCATTGTACTGGGATTATTGGACAGTTTACAGATTGCTTTTCCAATTAGCAGTTACATCAACATGTACAAGAGAGAACATTATGTAAAAGATCATTTCTACTAATTTGTACATTGGATGTTGTGCATGAGTCAGCTCGTACTACAAACCCCATTTCCAGAAAAGTTGAGACTCTTTCTAAAAATGCAAGAAAAACTGAAATCTGTAAGTTGTTATTTCACTTTTATTTAACTTATAAAAACAAAGAAAAGATTTTCAGTGTTTCAATGACAAACTTCATTCTTTTCATTAAATATAAACAAATTTAGAAATTGATGCCTGCAAAACACAAAAAGTTGGGACAGAGGCGTGTTTACCACTGGATCACATCATATTTTATTTTAATTATACTTTTTAATCATTTGGGGATCGAAGATACTTTTGGGGATTTGTTGTAGTTTTGCAAGTGGAATTTTTTCCCACTCTTGCTGTGTACAAGACTTGAGGTCTTCAACATTCTGGTCATCATTGTCTGATTCTCCTGTTCATGATTCACCCACCATACATTTTCAATAGGAGACAGATCTGGACTGCAGGCAGACCAGTCAAGCACATACACTCTATGTCTATGAAACCACACTGTTGTAACTCATGCAGAATGAAGCCTGGCATTGTCCTGACTGCTGGGGTCAATGTGGCTCCAGAGAATCCGGCAAGGGAGTGGTTGGTGCGCTGGCGCTGCAGCCCCCCCGAACAGACCCTACATGTCTGAGACCAGTGACCACCAAGGCCTACGGGTGTGGTGTCACCTTGACGGAATTCAAGTTGCAGCCCTCCTTGATACTGTATCTACTGTATTGCTCCTAGGAGTACTTTTGGGTACCAAAGGTGCTAGCCTGGAAGGGTGGCAGGTGACCACTATGCACGGTTTTACCATGAGCATGTGCGGGAAGAACCAACTCTTGGTGACGATTGAGGGCCTGTCCAGAGTACATGGATTGTAGGAGATGTTTGCCGCCTCTGAAAAAGAATTTAAGCACGCCAACCATGTCCAGGATAACATCAACACTGGTGAGACTACACTAATCCAGCTTTGCCCACATCGACTTCCCCTGTCTAAGAGAGAGGTAGCAGAGCAAAAGATCTGAGACATGGCACTAGCTCCAGAGGCAAAGGAGACGACGGCGTTCAAGCTGGGGACTGGGTTATGGCAATTCACGGTGATGGGTGATGTGTTGGTCCACTGTCCAAGGTTTGAGGATGTGTTGAGAGCAGGTATTCCAGGCATTAAGTCAGTAAACCTCCAGCAGCACCTAGGAAAGTGCAGTCTACTCCAGCACTGGGTGGAATTTTTGGGGCAAGTAGTGAATTAAGCTGACATAGAGACTGCGTGCAGTGCGAGATTGACCCACACCCTGCAACACAGGAGAGCTCAAGTTTAAATGCAGCTCCAGTCTGTCCATTCGGGTACCCCAGTGGAGCCAGTTGCTGCAGAGTTGTTGGGTCCCTTTCCAGTCACCAAAGCAGGGAACAGTTACATCCTCGTGGCTATGGTTTACGTCCCTTCAAGTGGCCAGAGGTGTATGCTATCCCCGATCAGAGTGCCACGAGCACAGCAACCTGGCTCATTCTTCTGCTGGTTCGGGGTTCCAGAAGAGCTGCACAGTAAGCAGGGATGATATTTTGAGTCAGCAGTCATGACAGAGGCCTGCAATCAGCTTGGTGTGAGAAAAAACATACCTCTTCACCCACAGAGTGATGACTTGGTAGAACGATTCAACCACACGCTAACAACACAGCAGGCTATCGTGGTTAATTGGCGTTGGGACCACTATCTGCCACTGGTACTGATGGTGTGTAGATCAGTGGTCCAAGAGTCCACAGGGTTCAACTCCACACTCCTGATGTTTGGACACAAGCTCCAGGGGCTTCATCGTTGCTTTGACACTATGCACCAGCTGGCACGGAGCCACCAGCGTGAAGCCAGTGCCTGACAAAAACGTGCATACGACTCTCACTGCCGACAGCAACCGTTCACACCAGGAATAAGGATGTGGTTGATTAATCCAGGTAGGCAGAGAAGACAATGCCCTAAGTTACAGTCTGCATGAGAAGGACCCTGCATAGTAAAGGAACACCAGGGGGAAGTTGTTTACTGGATGCAGACTCGGCATCAAACTGTTGTGGTCCACCGGGACCGTGTGGCTTTGTACCATACCTGCGGTAGAGTGACTGGAGTCTGAGGTGCACTGGAAGCTGAGTTAGCTCATAAGGACAACAGGGACTTGCAAGATAATCAGCTTAAGACCTGCGAGAGACCCCGGCAAGAGTGGCGGCCTTCAGAGCAGGACTGAGATTTGTGCAACTGTTTGAGTCACTGGTAGGGTGGACCCTTAAGGAAGGCAATGCGGCGTCTGCCACTGGATTGTAGGGAGTGGACAGAGACATCTGGGTTTGAAGGGGGCATCTTCGCGAGTGTTCCCAGCATACAGCACAGACCAGACACTTGGAATCTCTTTGTGTCACCTACCTTCCTTGTGTTATCTGTTAGTGTATCTGTGACTCTCCACACTGTTCGTGTGAATTAGTGAGTCGTTCCCTGGTTCCCATTCACATTACTGTTGTATACAGCAACATTGTTCTGAGCGAGCGGCTGTGTTCGAGAATGGCTTCTTGTAGTTTCTCACCGCTGACATCACAGTAGCTGTCTATAACATAATTTGCTTTTGTCTGTCAAGCCTACTTGGAAGCATCCTTTTTAGAGAATAATGTGATTCTGTGATTCTATGTAAATTCTTCATCCTAGTCTTTTATATTTGTTTTTGTAGGAAAATATAACCTACTTTTTGTCTTCTGTCTGGGGGTCCAACGCAGCCATGCCATTTGGCTGTTTAATTTTCGGAGAGAAGAAGGATTATAACAGTCCTGGTGAGGTCACTGACAAATATGACCTGGGGCAGATGGTCAGATCGTAAGCATAACTCAACCTCTGCGCTCTTATTTATTGTCTTCCATTTGTGACCCTATTGCCATGTTGTAGATATGAGTTTTTTCTCTCTACTAAAACAGGGAGGAGTTTTGTGAGATTTTTCGGGCGAAAGAGAAGAATACGCAGAAAATGTACACCTGCAAAAAATTCCTGAAGAAAGATGGGAGGAAAGTGCGAAAGGCTGCAAAGAATGAGATACTTATCTTGAAAATGTAAGTTGCTGGTCTTCAGTGTTTCAGAGTTATTGGGAACCAGTGACTTTTTATTTATAGCTACTTTATTTCTAATTGAAAATTTTATTGCAAGTTAATGCCACTTTGTCTACTTTTTCTTCTGCTTCCAGTCTCACAGTCACAAAGTGTTTTGTCCTCTGTTATCCTCACAGGGTGAAGCATCATAACATCCTCCAGCTGGTCGATGTCTTTGAGACAAGAAAAGAGTACTTCCTCTTTCTGGAACTGTGAGTCCCACTGTCTCACTAGTGTGTGTGTGAACATTATGAATGCTGATTTATGCCGCTTCTATATAAAATTATGTATGTTAAAGTATGTTGCATAATGATTGATTTGTTTTTTTAACACAAACCCTATTGTACAGATCTCACAGATCTGGCCAAGAATGCCAAATATTTCTGCCTATTTGGGATAATGACTCCCTATTACAGTGGAGTAAACTGATAAAGTTTTCAGAGCACTAGAAAGAGTAGCAGTGGAAACCAAGGTCAGGCTATACACTTAGGGTTTACAAACAGGACCTGTGGCCTGACTGAATCAGAATCAGTGGTAGAGGTGGAAATATGTACAGTAGACCATGGGCCAGTATGTCCGAGCCAGTGGATGGTCGGGTTCTGCTAAGGAGAACCACTGGTAACAATGAGTGACTGAATCAGGGATTGAATCAGGGAAGAAGGCCACTTAAAATGTTGCTGATCTGCAGATCGAAGCGATCGTTCCAATATAATGGCTAACTGACTGTGTACATGCAGCAATGTTGTAAATCCTCACCAGGATATCATCACTGCATCTGCATTTGGTGCCTGCACAGTGTATGTCTGAATAATGTGTCTCCTCCAGTTAAAGCACCAGTGATTCAATGCAAATTCATGCAAGTCATTCAAGTATGTGGCCAAGACTAATGCATCATGTTAGTCAAGGCACATGACACAGACCCTGAACACAGTATAACAGGGGTCCAAAACCTTCATTAACACTCTCTTAGTCTTTACAGCATGGCACAGGAAAAAAAACATTCTGACTGGAATCATGTGCAATGAAGCATTCTGTGCTATGGGCTGCACACCAGTACCTTGTTATACTTTGGTGGTCACAGGTTGTTTAGAGCCTTCCAGTGGTGCATGCGAGCTGGAAGAGGTGAATTCAGATTCATTTCTGGATGCTGCTGAAGCCAGACTGGAACACTTCAGTTCAACAACTGGCTCATCGTCACACTGGAAATCAGGAGGGAGAATCAGCTTTTTGGCTATAAAGAGGACCATCCTAAACAGCACAAGCTTCTGCCGCATGCAGGTTCAGTTCCAGGATCAAAGATTTTAGCTAAGACACATCTAAAACCAGGTCGTCCACAGGTCAAAAACGGACTCTGATTAATGTCTTGGTTTCTTTATTGGTCATGACCTTTTATAAGACTAACAACTTGTATAATATGCAGTAACTGGTCGATGCCAGTTATGGCACTTAACCCTTCTTCCTTAGACGTTGGCTGAGCTAAAGCAGCATGGCTCATTAGTCAGTCAGCTCTGAAGTGGCATATAATATAAACCATCTTATTAGCCAACGACCCGCTGGTCAGCAAGGCAGTGAGGCATGGCAAGCTCATAGTTCACCAGACAACAGGTAAAATGAATATTTCAGCGTGCCTAAGGAAAGTCACACCCAGTGGGGGACTGTGATGTGAGACCTGTACTGTGCACCAGAACAGTTTGTAGATAACTCTTGGACAGCACAGGAGTAATAGAGAATTAGACTAGCAAGCTAATGAGTGAACCCAACACAAGCTAGTAGTTTTGAATAGCTCCAAAAAGTGTATAATACACTCACTGTAGCCATGAAGACAAAAGGAGATGATGCGAGCCTAAGGCCATGTTTAGAGGACAGGTTACCTGTAGCTCCAACCATAGTCACAACCTTGTAGTCATAGATAGCACCAAGGTACATATGAATTCCGACAGGTGCATGAGGCAAGAAGCAGAAATGGAAATGATAGCCGGATGACAATAGTATTTATATCAATATTACATCATGTGTCTCGGCACGCGTGTGTACACAAACAAAAAGGTATCCAGTTGATACTGACTGGCGGTGCTGGTTAGGACTGGTGAAATAGATCTTATTTTTATTTTTACGTCAAAGCTTAAATAATTATGTAAAATAAAACAAAATATAATCTCTTTTTCAGTAGATGATGTTTTGATAAGCATTCTCAGAAAGACTGTTTTATACTTTTTTGTATAAAATATTACACAAGTATACAGGTCATATTAAAAAAATATATTTTAAAGGTGCAATTTCCCTTCGTCTGCTCTAGAGCCACAGGCAGGGAGGTGTTTGACTGGATCTTAGACCAGGGCTACTACTCAGAACGTGACACTAGCAACGTTATTAGACAAGTGCTTGAGGCTGTGGCTTATCTTCACTCTCTCCGCATTGTGCACAGGAACCTGAAGGTAAGATACTGCTTTACTCCCATCAGTTGGCTATAAGTGGTATTACACAAGCAAGACAGATGTACAGACAGACCACTGAATATATTACACACTACATTCGACTCATTTCCTTACTATTTAAAATATTATTATTTAAAAGCCTTTTTCTATTTGCATAAGACTTTGATCTTGTGTTTGGAACATTTCATTATGTCATTATGTCAAAATATTATTGTATACAATGTGGTTAATGTTCTCTGACAACCTTGGATTGTCTTTTCCTCTCCCTTTTAGTTGGAAAACCTTGTTTACTACAATCGTCTGAAGCACTCTAAAATCGTCATTAGCGATTTTCATCTGGCCAAACTGGAGAATGGTCTCATTAAAGAGCCTTGCGGCACTCCTGAATACCTTGGTAAAAAAAAATGTCATACACAAGGCTCCTAGTCATATGCATGCATTCAATTTTCACATTATGGTCTTGTTTCTTTTATCTTTTATTGAGCATTTTCTCACAATATTGTTAAAAAAACTATACTTTCTTTGTTGTGTTGCGTTGTAAGTGCTGTTACATCATGTATAACATAAACTATGTGTCATCAGACATAAATAATTCAAGCATTTAGTATTTATCTGCTTATACTTACAGACATATGTGTACATACACAGGCAATAGTGCATATAGAGATGGGTGCTCATTCATGTGTTATGTGTTTGATTTGATCAGCTCCAGAGGTAGTTGCCAGACAGCGATATGGCAGACCAGTGGACTGCTGGGCCATCGGAGTGGTCATGTACATCCTGTCAGTGAGAATCAGTTTCTCTTTGTGTTTCTTAACAATACCACCAGTGTGTTTATTTTACATAAATGGTCTGTGTGCATAACCTCATTCTGCCATCGTGTGTCTGTAATTCTCTGGATGTCATTAAGAATAGCCCAGTAATCATTGCTCTTCCAGGTTAAGAAAACACATGCTTAAACATTGTAGAGTAGAAATCTCAGTGAGGACCTACAATACATCAGACCAGAAGGTTCTCTTGCTATGAAAAAAGAAACAAATGTAAGTAGCCAAGCAGCAATTCTGCTTATAATTGGACTTTTTTGAAGAAAAGATACCTATAACTGTACAGGACTTCCAGACTCCATTTTTAAGTTACTGGATCGTTCTCATGATTATCTGTAAAATCTTTGAGAAGATCTGTTTTGAGATCACAAGCTTTCTGAAGACATTCACAGCAGTCAGTGGAAGTTCTCAGAGCATGTTGTTTGTCGGTCACTTTTCATCATCCAAGGAGTTTGCTGTCAAGATGTGCTGTGAGTATATGTTATCACATCTCTGATTTGTTCTGTTCCATCTTGTTTTTCAGTCTTTTATTGCGTATTTGTTTGTTATAATCTGTTGAAATTTATACAACAGTTAGTTCCAGTCCACTAATCTAACTGTTCGAGTGCTCCAAAAGTGCCTGTATTTCCTATGACTGCACTGGGACAATTATTTGTATCACTCCACTTGTCTGTGTTTGCCACTTAAATTAAACTTCCTTGTTTGAAACAGTTACTACAGTAGTGTTAGTGACATCATCAGCAGACATGAGGCACTTCTCAATACAAAGTATGGCAAGTTTAGACTTGGCTACTCAGTAGTACGTACAGACTTGGTAAGTTTGACTCACGAGTACAAACTCCTCAGGACAGAAGGACGCTGTACGACCATTTAGGAATTGGACCAACAGCATACTTAACGTACTTGACGTCAGCTGCTGGCGTGTCCGAAAACGTCTACGAAAGCGTTGGAGCAAATTATCATGTTGCCTCATTCTTGATAAATTAACCACATACTTGAAGTCTAAATAATGACATTCTCGCCTAAAAAAAATCGTATAACTTAATTTCCTAACACAACAGCAGAAGTTTTTCAAAGTTTTTCTCCTCTGCCATCAAGCTGAGCTTGGTGCGAAATGCATTCTGGGATATGTCCTTAGTCCAGACAAGTCACCTCTGTGGCTACCCGACCAGTACACTCTGCCTGATCCGTACCGAGCATGCGAGAGCAAATGTGCACATGCGCATTGTGATTGGCCGAGGGATGGTTTGGGCATGCGTCAACATTTTACGGCACTAGTACACCGTAGCAGTTGCGTAACTTGTTTCTGGAAATGGGTACAATATCACGTCTTTAAGTCACTTTTTATTGCAGCTTCATTGTTAATGCAAACAATGCTATGGTGTACTAGCGCTGTAAAATGTTGACACATGCGCAAAACATCTGCCCGAACCGTCCCTCGGCCAATCGCAATGCGCATGCGCACATTTGCTCGCGCATGCTCGGTGCGGAACGGGCAGTGTATGAGTCGGGTAGCCACAACCTCCCGATGCAGCCTTGATAACGTAGGCGGAGCAAGAACACATCCGGGTGTTTAAACTGTACTTGGCTAGATGCAGACTTTTGAATGGAACAGTACTTTGGTTGTTTCTCAAGTACAAAAGAACAAAAGTCCAGACTAGAACACATTGAGAATCAGCTATGGTAAACCTTACTTTTTGGGACTTTTGGCTTAAAATGTGAAAGCTTGCCAGCTGCAAATGAAAAGAACGAAGGGTTGGCAATTTTACCAGAAGCACAGGAACAGCTAGTCGAAGTGCTATGAAGTGACCGTGGCTTCTTCGGGATCTGTTTCTGCTACTAGAGCAAAAATAAATAGAACATATTGTCTGAAATGTCACTGACTCTCACTGTATTAATTTCTTGTTTATAGAACTGCTATATAAAAGCAATATTGTACTCACAATCATGGGGTTATACTGAATATTGGCACAGCTGCGATTAGCTATGGCATGAGCCTGCAGGGTTTTTAGTATAACCTCACTCTTGGTCATGTGATATTGCTTAAGTATACTTCCGCAGTCAGTTTTATCAGTCTGTCCAGACCTGCTTTTTATGATGAGACACTTATAAAATTATGCTAAAGCCAACGCACTTAGAATGTTTTTTGTTTACCAGACTTTCAGGAAATCCTCCTTTTTATGATGAGGCAGATGATGATGATGATGACAGTCATGACAAGAACATGTTCCGGAAAATTCTGTCAGGAGATTATGAGTTTGACTCACCCTACTGGGACGATATCTCAGATTCTGGTAAGGGGACGCTCTACAGTTTTTAGAATAAATATTTGCCAGTGTTTACTTTAGTAGTTTTCCATAAAGTCAGAGCTGTTGAAACTATGGAAAAGTTCTTGCCTTGTCCTACTTTAAGGGTTAGGATTGTCCTCTTAGTACTGTTACAATAAAAAACATGATTCTGCATTCTAGCTAAAAGTCTAGTTGCATCTTTAATGGAAGTGGATCAAGACCAAAGACTGACTGCACAGGAGGCAATCAGCCATGAGTGGTGAGAGCCCTCTTTAGATATCTGATGCTGTTTGCTCCATTACTGTAGTTTGGAAAGGTCATATGCCTGCAAGAAAATGTATTTGTCTTTCTCTGCATACATTATTTAGGATATCTGGGAATGCTGCTTCCGACAAGAACATTAAAGATGGTGTGTGTGCTCAGATTGAAAAGAACTTTGCTAAAGCGAAATGGAAGGTAAGGCAACCATTTTGGCTCAGGTTGCTAGTTGCTAATAGATGCTTAATAAGTCCACATTTCGCTCACAGTTCAGTATGTCTGGTCTTCTTTTATACAGAAAGCAGTCCGTGTGACCACTTTAATGAAGCGGCTCCGAGCTCCAGATCAGAGTGACTCTGGGGCTTCGAGTCCAGCTCTAGGAGCATCGGCAGGATCAGTGACTC
Organism: Scorpiodoras heckelii; assembly: GCA_028566435.1. NCBI lineage: Eukaryota > Metazoa > Chordata > Actinopteri > Siluriformes > Doradidae > Scorpiodoras > Scorpiodoras heckelii. The sequence continues at coordinate 7,965,397 of JAOVVH010000023.1, forward strand.
CAAGCAGCACACCAGTTGCCATGGCTGCAACCCCTGAACCTCCCTCCAGCACCCTTGAGCTTCAGGAAATAAGAGCAGGAGAGGCTCCAGCACAGTGTAATGGGGAGATTCCTGCTCCTCTGCAGCTTAGTGTGGAGACCAGTGAAGAGCAGAATGGCTAACCTGGATGTACAAAGGCAAACACACTCATTTTAGAATGGAAGACGTATTGAAAATCACTGGTCAAGTAAACCTGACTTGTTGCGAGCCATTTACTCATACTTGTGTCATTTGCGTATCCTTCCCTGTTTGTACATTTTTCAATTCTACTTCAACTCTAGTTCAACTCTAATTACAAACTATTCGGAGTAACGTAAAACGGCAAAGGCATTATATTTAAAATGGAGCGTTAGTTCATCTCTTAGGTACAGCCTAAAAAAGTTTGAGAAACAGTTCAGAAATAAAATTAAATTATAAGCAAAGATGCATTTTGCTTCCTGTTGACATTTAGACGGATGTAGGGGAAAAGTAGCCTAATAAATAAATCATTGAAAAACATATATATGAAGCATACATAATGGAAAGGCAAATGCTGTCATTTACATGCCTAAGTGGACAAGATTTACTTATCATATTAGTATGTTGCTGAAAAATTAAACTTCCCATTATATTATTGTAGGACTTGGGCCTGACCTTAAGCTAATTTTTTTCTTTGAAGGTTGACACTTATTGCTGTATATTTTTCTTTAATAAAAAAAAACACCTTTTACTGTCTAGTGACTCAAATCACAAACATATAACATTCTTAATGAAGTGTCAGACTCAAAACAAAATATAGGAATAATAACAGGGGTTACAGTGACGCGTGATAATGACTCACATTTAATGATTTGATGTCTTTGATGCGTAAACATGAAAAATCCTTCATACTGCGCGGTTAAGTGCCAGTGTTGTTATTTCTTGCTGTACAAATGCTTTTTACTCGGCTCATCTCATGTTGATGCCTTTCTCTGTTTTTGTTGCATTTACCCTTATTGAGCCTTATTTTTCAGATGTGAATGAATTTATTCATAAGAGCACTCACAGTAGAAATGTTATTCATGAAAATCTAGTTAGTTCTGATAAACATTCATATGCTATGAGCTCCTGAATTTGTGTAAATGTGTGCCTGTAAAGAGACTTAGTAATGTAAATCCGGATTGTTTGGTTTCAAATAATATAATTAGCAAGAGTTTTATATTTGGATTACACTCTCAAGTGTGCTTTTTATGATGATTTTATGAACACATTGATTTCATATTAATGACAAGAAAGGAAGCAATCCAAAACAAATAAAAAATCAAGACAAAATTCAGCCACAAGCAACGATTATGGGCTCCAAGCAGAACAGATATACAGAAAAATTTAAGACCTACTAAAGGTGCACTTTTGTTTCCACTTTGGACAAATGGACCAATTTTCATATGAATGGCAATTGGACACATCCTACACAATCCTGCAAGGTTTCATGATATAACACAGCTAGTTCAAGGGCTGCTGAAAGTTGATTGGCTGATCAGTTTTTAGCCATGACCTTGTCCACGTAGACTTTATTTCAACACAGAGTATACAAATCCCATTTCTTTGCTACAGCACCACCTACTGATGGATTTACACTAAATTTTGTAGGCTTAAGTCTGATGTAGTATAGATGTCATATCTCGAGTTTTGTGATAATCATACATTGCATTCAGGAATTAGACCTCATTATATAGACCATGCCCAAAAATGCATTGGCTTCCTGTGGCCAAGTTTTATAACATAACAACTTTCATTATAAAGCATTGTAAAGATAGTGGTCTGAAGAAGTTGTTTACCAAATGTCATGCAAATGCAAATTAGTCAAACAGTCTAGGATGAAATAAATTTTATGGTTTTTTTTTCACAAAATTCAAAATGGCAGTAATCCAGTATGGCACATCATTTAGGTCCAAGAGTTTTGGGGTTTTTTTCATTCCTTTTGAGAAGAGGCAGCTAAGACAACTAGTTTCATGTCTCCAGGACAAACAGGTCAAATATTATGACCTGCTAAATCTGCACATATTTCGCAATGCTCTATAGCACCACCACGGGGACAATTGGAGAAGTTTTTGTACAGATTTCTCTTTGACACCTCCTAAACAATCCTACGAAGTTTCATGATAATATTTCATAGTTAAGTCAGTTTAAGAGCTGCTGAAATTTGATTGGCTGATTTTCTGAACTGAACCTCATTATAGCAGTTGAGGCCAGGCCCACAAAATTCATTGGATAACTTTGGCCACATTTTCTAATGTAGCAAATAGCTGTATACAGTATTGAAAGATGTTGGTCTCACAATGCTGTATACCAAATTTTGTGCAAATCAGAGAAACTGTCTAGGAGGAGATAGACTTTAATTTTGTACAAAAACTTCAAAATGGCAGAGAATCCTATAAGCATATATATAATTTTGGTCCAAAGACCTTTTGTTCATCTGAAATCTGTTAAAAAATCACTCTAGGCCAAATGCTTGAAGAGGTATGGCCCAAAACGTGTTCGGGCTTGCTACAGCACTACCATGTGGCCAATAGAGGTACTTTTTTTAGCCTGAGTAGTGGGCAACCTTTGGAACCTAGCTGCCTAGTTTAGTTGTGTAGCTTCACTGCCTGGACCTCTGATTAGCTACTGAATAAGGCAAATGAAATGGCACCCTGAAAAGGCAGGAAGAGTTAGTGTATGTCTATGGTAGGTGATGCACTGCAGTAGCTAAACTGCATTACTGAAGATTTAGCAGACGTCACACTTAGGAAGTGTTCTTTTGCCATTTGATCAGCATTTTGTCATTTTTCAGCTCACTGAGCTTTGCCGTTTAGGGAGATCACTACATTTCAGCTGTGCCATGAACATGCTTGGTAATTGGGTAATTGGCATTTATCAACATGAGAACAAAGAAAATCAGCGTTACTAATGCTTTTGTAAATCCGTCTAAAGCTGTTTAAACACATTTACTAAAAGATTGATAAATGAGACCCATTTCATGTGCCATAAACTTTATGTCTTACTCTTAAGTTCTCAAGTTGGCTACTTGTCTCTCTGAAGAGATAATTATTTAATTTAAAAAAATGTATGTGCACGTGTCCTTGATCTTGACGTTTGGTAATGAATATATTCTGTACACATAAACCTTTGTCTTCACATGTATTTTGTATTTTCTTAATGAGGTAAAAGTGCCAAATTCAATCAAGCCTTTCATATTTATTAAATACATATTAAAACATTAATCAGTACATTAAGACATTTGGCCAAGTAGATGAAACATACAATTAGACTTTTTAGCAGAATGTTTGCTGACTAAGGAAATATTTTAACAATAGTTCAGTAGTTTACATCATCTAAGTGGTATTTTCATTACATCAAACAGTTTAAGCATTGACTTAAGACCTGGTTTGATTGAATTTGACTGTAAATTGTATGTTTGTTGTGTAGATGTGGTAGATATATGTACTGCATTCCACAGAGAAATGCATAATATACCGAATACAGTAGTCATTGTGTGGTTATTGTTATTTTTATTTTTTTTAAAAGTCCATCAGTGGATTGTTAATGGATTCTCTTTAATGTGCAGTACAAACTGAGCAATATCTCTATTGCTGTGATACTGTGAAACTGCCATACTGGTGATGTGGAGGGCCACTTGCCATATTTCATACAGATTGTTGAGCAATTTACATCACTGTTTCATGCTCAGTGTTCTTTTTTAGTTATGCTTTGGGACATTATTGTACTTCACAATTAGTTTGTTTTCATTTAATAAAACATTTACTTATTTTTAACAGCTGCATAACACTTGATCACACTGTTGTGGCCATTTTAACCAGTCACTAGTTTCATTTGGTAGCGTTTTTTTAAATTATTTGTTTATACATTAGTTTAACATGTTTTAATCTATGCTGGGTCTATGCTCTGTTAATGTATCAATGTAGTAACTAACAAACTTTCAACAGCAGACTCACCCTTATTATAAGTATCATGTTTTTGTGTGAATTGCAGCTCTAATAAAGACATTGCTTAGACTAAGTGTTCAGTTCTGTTTGTTATTTAAGCTGAGAGAGAGAGAGAGAGAGAGAGAGAGAGAGAGAGAGAGAGAGAGAGAGAGAGAGAGAGAGAGAGAAATTTAGTCAAATGCAGCAGTACAAACATGGGAACAGTTCCTTCAAGTTTGAACATCGTTTTTGGTGAAAACAAAAACCAACTGCAAAAATATCAGCTTGTTCCATAATGTGTGCACATTATGTTAGCTGTAAGTCATTCAGCCTTTCATATTTACATTTGTTCATTTGGCTGATGCTTTAATCCAAAGGCAAGTACAATTGAGATGGTACAACTGATCAATCAGTGGGTAAGGACCCAACAGGGGCACCATGATGAACTTACAACCTTCTGAACAAACATCTGAACCTTTCCAAAGCCTGTTATACTACAGTACTAGTCTGAATATTCCTACTTTGATATGGATCTGTCAGCCTAGATTAAATCTCAATTTTCCCCTTTTCCAGGGTTCCTTTTGGTAAAATTATTCAAATATAAAGGAGAAAAAAAACAGGTAATACAATGCTGATTTTTAGTTTGGCTATGTATCTTCCCAGGTGTAACAGTTTTGAAAAGTGCTGGGGACAGTAATGATGATGATGGGAGCCAGTTAGAAGGATGAAGAAAGTTAACCAAAGGAACCAAAGGATCAAGCAGGCATACCCATGATGGCTAGTCAGAATACTCAATGGGAGGGCTGTCTTGCTTTTAGGTAGTGATTTATGTAGTGATTAGGCTTAAATGTGAGAGTATCCGAAATCGATTTCAATCAGTGGTGAACGAAGTACACAAATCATGTTCTTAACCAATGTAAAATATTACTCCAGTAAAAGTAAAAGTCCTCTGTTTAGGTTTTCACTGGAGTAAAATTACAAAAGTATTTAACTTCAAATGTACTTAAGTGTCAAAAGTAAAAGTGTCATGATTTACTATGGCTCTAATGTCCTATTATCATTTTTGTAACAAGATTACAAATGAACTCCTGATTAATTAACACATTTTAGGTTTTAAAAAAAAAAAGGTCACTCTTGGTAGACCAATATTTCAATAAAATGTCATTAATTTGTCTGACACTGATGTATATTAAAAGTATCATAAAGCATAAAACACAGAAGGTAAACTTTGTCTATTAGATAGAAGAGCATAGCTGTGAAATTACATTTTGCGAACAAGCAGTTTTGGTTAAAGATTTATTGGCAACTTAGTTACAAGATTAAGTTTAATTAAAAAAAAAACTTTATTAGCATTTTTTATAGCATTGTAGACCTTTGTTCATAAACAAACTAGCTAAAACTAAGAAAGATTCACAAAAAATGCGACAATCACGTGCATGTGTACATATTTCTCTATTATCGTCATGTATTTACTGAACAATAAAGAAACAGTATGGTATATCAGTTAACTTATAATTTGATGTGAGTGACAATCAGTGATTGCATTAACCCCATCCTGCTATACATTCAAAAGTGACATGAGACAAAGGTAACGACAGATTTCTCATAATGTAGTGGAGTAAAAAGGTGAAATATTTGACTTTGAAATGTAGTGAAGTTAAAATAAAAGTCCCCCCAAATTAAAATACTCCAGTAAAGTACAGAAACACACACACACAAAAAAAAATACTTCAGTACAGTAACGATTGTACAGTAACTGATTTCAATACAGGTGTAAATGTGACGGACCGAACAGGGAGCAGGGTTCATGTGTTACGTAAGAATAGGTTACGTAAGAGTGTAGTATTTAAATTGCTAAGTGATCTACTCTGTGCTGGTTTTTTTTCCTTTCTGTCTCGTTGATGCATGGGGCAGAAGGGGGCAGGGACACAATATTCCTAACAACAGGAATCAGGATCAAATCATTGTAGGATTTTACAAAGTGGACTATAGAGTAGGAAAACTTGATCAAACGGATAACTAGTTGTAACCGCACAGCGCACAGAACGAGTGGAAGGAGAGGAACGAGGAAAGCCCCACCCCTACCGGAAGTGTCGTATTGTTCTCGTCCGCTCGTTTCCGGTCGCGTCGTTTCGATAACACCACGGCAAAAGGTTGGTTCCTTGACTGATTTGTGTTTTAAATGAATGTTTCCCCGTTCGTAAAAGTTTCATACCGTGTTTCTGGTTGTTCTGGGATATCAGGAGTTAGACAAACTGTGCAATAATTGTGTTCAGGCTAGGTGAATAAAATGAGCTTAGCTCTCCTGCTGGGTTGTACTTGCTAGCTTAGGTTAGCTAGGTTCACTAACCTAACACCGATGTTTAGCCACGCGCCTGTTTATTTAACGTCTTGACAGTTAGCTCGATGCCTAAACATATAACGCTAACTAGCTGAGTTGCATGTTGCTGTTGCTGATGTTTAGCTGCTAAAGGCTAGTTAGCTAACATGCTCTCACACTGTTAACTAGCAGGAGCTCGGTTTCCGATCAGACCGATAGAGATGTTTGACATTCAGCCATTGTGATGTGATGTGATGTGAAGCGGTGTGTTCTGGGTGATGGGCTGTTTGTCAGGTATACAGTCAGACAGCCAATCTACAGTACTGTAACTACAGAAGTCTTAGACACCCTGTAGTTTTTAGGTACAACTTTTCTTATTGATGTTTTCTTTTTGAGTTCTGCTTTATTGAGTCAATACGAAAAGATTTTCTATTTCCAAACGTTACTTTTCCAACAAAAAATGAAATGTGGCACAAAAACTGTTCCTATGTCAGTAACTAAAGCAACGCATTTCATAACAGACCACTTTTCCGACAGAAAACATAATGGAGGCTGCTGGGTTTTACATGCAGAAAAAAGAAGCAAGTGTGACAGTCAAAGTCTCCAGAAGAGCTGTGGCAGATTCTCCAAGACGCTCAGTAAAACTTATAATTTCCTTATAAAACTGCACACATTGTACCTGGGAACACTGTTCATGAAAAAGACACACCCATTGTTGACTCCCTTTAGTTTATTACTGTTTACTGCATACTACAGCTTCAATATTTTTGAAGGTATCTTTGCTTTACAGCAAATTGTTGCATTTGCCTAAGACTTCTGCGTTGTACTGTACAGTAATTAGCTGGTAAGTTTTACTGAGTGTCTTGGAGAATCTGCCACAGCTCTTCTGGAGACTTTGACTGTCACACGTACTTCTTTTTTTGCATGTAAATCCAGCAGCCTTCATCATGTTTTTCTGTCCGCAAAGTGGTGTTATGTAATGCGTTGCTTTCGTTACTGACATACAAACATTTTTGTGTAACTTTACATTTTTTGTTGGAAAAGTAACATTTGGAAATAGAAAATCTTTTCGTACTGACTCAATAAAGCAGAACTCAAAAAGAAAACAGCAGTAACAAAAGTTGTACCTAAAAACAACAGGGTGTCTAAGACTTTTGTAGTTACAGTACTGTAGATTGACTGTCTGACTGTATACCTGACAAACAGCCCATCACCCAGAACACACCGCTTCACATCACATCACATCCCATCCCGATGGCTGAATAGCAAACATCAGCCAGGTGCCTCAAAACACTGACATGTTACAGCTATCTAACCCATTTTACATTAGATTACAAACACCCGTACAGTAATTAGCTGGTAAGTGTTACTGAGTGTCTTAGAGAATCTGCCACAGCTCTTCTGGAGACTTTGTACCTGAAAACAGCAGGGTGCCTGAGAATTTTGCACAGTACTGTAGCTAGGCAAACAAAGTCATTCGAGTCATTATGGTGCTATGTGAATACTAACAAAGTAAAGGTTTCAGGGTAAATTAGGAGAGGTGTTCTTTGCATCAGAGATCAACAACCCTGCTCCTGAGACATGTTGATCCAGCCACTGAAATGGACTGATGATCTGAATAAGATGTGTTTAATCAGGTTTGGAAGTGAACTCTTCGAACGAGGTAGATTAGGCTTGGTGATCGTACACTATAAAGACACCCCCCCCCATTTCAGTGGATATTATGGGGAGTTCATAGCAAAAGGTCAAGACAAAATTGTTTTCTCCAGCCAGTGGATATTATGGGGAGTTCATAGCAAAAGGTCAAGACAAAATTGTTTTCTCCAGCCAGTGGCATTTACATCCCTAACACTTCCCCACCCACGTATCATTATTTACTGAGATTTTAAGGTAAATTACAGTGTGTTTGTTCACATGAAGTTTTTGTCATGGAAAAAAGGAACAAAAATAAAAATATTATAATATTTTAATAATATACAATGTATGGGTAATTGTAATTTTACTGTGGGAAAAGGACAAAATACTGCACTCTTGCTAATATGCTTAAACATAAGCTGCACTGTCAATAACACAGTAGGTTGAACATTAATATATGTACTGTGGAGAGCTGCTGTAATTGACATTGTTTTGAATGATGGTAAATCTGCACTTCCGCTGAACATTCATTTTAAACCTGTAGATGTGATTTGAGCAGCTTGAACTTTTTTAAATTGCTCAGAAGAAAACACACTCAAGCCAAACACCAGATATGAAAAGCATGGCATGAAATCGGATGTCCAGCTCATTAATCTACTGTGTTTATGAGTTTGAATGATCTACCCTATCAGTAAGAGTAATGTGAAGTCTTTGGGGGGAAAAAAACAACCAACACCAATCTATTTAAGCTCTCAGCCTGTGTGGCCTGTGCGTGAATGTGTTGGTGGCATGGACAAGGAGAACCGACACTTCCAAAATGCCAGATTGTTGCTCTGTATAGAATTGTTCAAGATGTGAACCTTAGTTAAAAAAAATTTTTGTTCTGCATTTTGGTTGATCAGAAATTGTGGATTCGAGTAATAATGGGAGTGTGTGTGTGCAGGTGAGCCGCTTTTTGTGCAGAAGAGGCTGGTGTAAGCTGAGCCATCATGTGGAATGGTTCAAGATCTGGACCACGAGGGGGGATGCCCTTTTGGTAAGATCAGTCAACAAGCTTATTCTCACTAGGGATTAAGAATTTTTTTTAAATGCATCACAATTTCTTTGGAAGATTCTGCATTAAAGGTGCAATAGTGCTTATTTTTCATTTGGTACTAGTACAAATAATGTGGGAAATTACATAGAAATTTTTATATATATGTATATATATGTATGTATGCGCCATTGTCGCAGAATAATGTTATTGTTAGTAACAATAATCACTCAAATCTTATTCAGCTTCACTCATCATCCCCGACCCCAAAATCTTACCTAATGCACCTTTAATACATCATATGTCATGAGTTGACATTTATATGGTATATGAATAAACACATCAGTAGTATTAAATATTTCAGCTGATACACCAATATCATAACATTTTAGTTAGTTACGATGTGTAGTGTAGGATTACATGTGAATATCATGGGTATATTATAATGTGTATAGATCCGCCTGTTATCTTTGCCTTAGGCAAATTGTGAACCACTTGAACATTCACACAGTTGGCTTCACACAGCAATAATTTACTAATTAAATAAGCTTCTAATTTACTAATAAGAAGTCCAGACAACAGCTTAACTTGGTGACTCAGTGGCAGATCACATGTTCTGTGTCTGGGAGCTCTCGGTGCAGAAGCTGATGTCCTTCAACAGGGCTCTGCTTATAGACCTTCCCTCCTGTTCTTCATATGGGAGGATTTTGTTCCCCCAGACTTTGAAATTGACTCAGGGAGCTGAACTGCCATGTTCAGCTATAGCCTCAGTAAGAAAACAAGTCTGAATCTCTCCCTAGACTCTAAACAAGCCATTAATGCCACCCTCTATGATCGGATAGTGCCAATGAACAGGCAGCCCTGAATGCATTCTTTGTGGACTGGCTATGTCACAGTGCAAATATTATATGTAGCGCTTTAAAGGAGGTGTTGGACTGACTCAGGCATACCTAGGCTGTGTGGATGGATCACGAGCAGGGCAGCCTGGGCCTCATGCTTTCCATTGATATTTGCATGCCGTTACTAGTGGTCTCAACACGAAGCTCGACGTCCAGATGGCCGAGCATTGATTGCTAGTGATAGCTTTAGTGTCATTATGACACGGTTCTTTATATCTGCAAATAAACTAGCTAACAGAAGTACATTTAGCAATCAGTGATTCACTTAAAATTCCAGTCAGTGGGAGGAAGGACTCTGAAAATCATCTGTAACGATGAAGTGATGATGCAGTATGTTGGTCATGTAAAACATGCTAATTTACATGATTATAGCACTTTCTAATCAGGGATCCACCAATTTATTGGCCGTACATCGTTATCAGTCAATATTAACCTTCTTGATTGTTTATCTTTATCTGTTGTCACAGCAGTTTTGTGCTGCCTAAACATTGTGGATAATTTTCTTTAAACCCATGTCACTTGCAGGATTACAGGTTCGCACAGTGAAAAATGTTTAGGCAGCTTACATTTATTAAGCATCAAAATGAACACGTGGATCATGTGAAGCACGGCATATCACCAGCTAAGCGATTTTATTTAAAAAAATTTGCTTTGAGCATGAAAAGTTCTGGGATTTTTTCTGGGGGTGTTTTTGTAACTTGCACAGGCTTTCTTGTGCATGTCCTGCTTCTCACTCAGGGCCATATTAATAGCCAAAAAGGGCAAATTAGTTATTTCTCTGCTAGACGCAATTTGGTTGGGAAAAGTATCAAATTAGTTCTTTTTATCTTATACTGCTGTTTCACCATGGATGGGAAAAAGGGTCAAAATAAGCCCAGGATAGCATGTAACATTATGCATGTAATAAGTGTGTGTGTGTGTGTGTGTGTGTGTGTGTGTGTGTGTGTGTGTGTCATGCGTCATGCTGACAATATGCCTGTACAACACACTCACAGTTTCTGCAGGAACTGCACTATTGAAGAAAAAAATAAGTGTGGGCTGTTTGCCAAATTGCTATTTTAAACATCTCCATTATCCCAGAATTTCACAACCTGTGCATCCCTACTTTCAATATTTCTTTCAAATATGCACTAGTACTTCATGCTTATAATTGTGTATTTGACACTTATAGATCTTGTGCCATACAAATGTTTTTATTATACACCACATTTATTTTAAGTGTTTGATATGACCGATTATGTTGTACCTAAAGTCGTAAGAGAAAGGATGCGACTGCGCTTTGCACAAATGTCCTTACACTGAGAGAAAGGGTCATATGAAGCCTGACTTTTGACTTCCTCATGAGTTCGCTTCATCATTTTTTGAGGTGCACCAGTACATCACAAAATACAAATCAGGCATCCATCAGTAAGGTTTGCCACCTGTGGAAATGTTATAACTGTGAGGTTTTTTGTTAATAATTGGTACATTATTGCAATACTAGTCATATGGCCTTTGTGTATAACGTTTAACATAATGCCAGCAGATTGAAGTTATTGTGATATTACATCTTATCTGAATCTGCTTTGCTGTGCAGACATTAGACATCCATAAAGCCTGTTTTATTTCTGCATTTCTTGCGATGTTTGATAGACACTAGTGAAACTCATGGTGTCATTGCAGTGGAGATCTACGTGGGGAGATGTTTGAAGGAAGAAACAGACAAATGCCTGGCTTCAGAGGGCGAGAAGGAATGAATATGGGCACTCAGGACCGACCACCCATGGACATGAGGAGATTTGACTACCCGCCAGATATGATGGGACGAAACATGGGCCTTCAGGACAGAGGAAGAGACTCTTCTCGAGACTTCTTCATGCCTGAAAACGAGCTCGATTTTAGAAGACGTTTCGAGATGGAGCAAAACACACCTGGTTTTGCCGGGCAGGGTCGGTCTCCTTTAGATATGGGTGGCAGGGACATGCAAGTTAGGAACATGCGGGGTCCTGAAGAGCAATTCATGGACATCAGGGAGAGGGACAGATTTCGAATGGACACGCCTGGTTTCAACATGTCACCCATGGATATTAGGAGAAGGCTTGCTATGGAGTCTATGGACAGAAATGAGCATGTAAGAGAAAGAGAGCGGTCACAGATGGGCATGAATGACATTGATGGATTTAGTATGGATATGCCTCCCCGGGAAAGGTCAGTGGACATTGATAGAAGAGGTTGCCCCCCTCCCTTGATTCCCAGAGGAAGGTTTGAATCCGATATGGATTTTAGGAATCGCATGGGACCACAAGGTGATCTTAGGGATCGCTCTCCTCAGATGTTTCGTGGCAGTGATGGTATGAATGTCAGGGGAAGACCTGATTTGCCTCTAGATCAGCAAGGTCCAGAGAAAGACATGCTTAAAATAGGTGAACCAACTCTTAGGGACAGAGAATTTCCTGAACAAACTGACACCATGTCTCGGTATAGAGGAGAAGATGGTAAATCCCTCTCAGAGGAGTGGTGCAGGCGAATGAACAGAAGTTCAACTTCATCCAGAGAGGTGAAGAAGAGATTTCCACCTGGACTTGGCAAGGAAGGTGAGTTAGGAGAACCGTCACAGTTCAAAGATAGAGACCGGCCATCGGTGGAGACTCCGGCCAAAGATCGTGGCACTTTAGAGTTCTCTCGATCAGAACGAGATGGTTCTGCAGTCCCAAACTGGGACAATATTCAAACTGATGGCCCAGGCAGAGATCCATCTCACTCGGTCCCTCAGAAACTACCACTCTTGCCACTGAATCCCAGTCTAAATATCAAAGACAAAGAAGGTCTGCACTGGTCAAGAGATGAAAAGCCTGACAACACCGTACCATCAGGGGGAAGACATCTGTTCTTTCCAGAAAAGAGCCTGTCGGGTAAAGAAAGTCATTTCTCAGTTGATCATGGAAACTTCAAGGACAAAGATATGTCTCTTGATGAGGGTCAAAAGAAAGCGAATATTATTCCAGGGCCAAGAGAGCCACAGAGTAACAGAGAGGGAAGACGAGACCAGGACTACGGAGACATTGACTACAGGACCAGTTCTGCACAAAAATATGACTATATCCTTGAGGATCTTCAAGGGCCTGAAAAGAACATGAAAGCACCCAAATCAGCTCCATCTGAAAGATCAAGTGCCTCTAGTTCTCAGGTCAGTGTCTTTATTTTGTGTATATGGTGTTGAAATGAAATGGCATTGATTGTTGTAAAATAAAGATCTTAAATGTTCAGAATATTCTCACTCACTCAGCCACTTATCCTACTCCTGGGCTATGGGGGGTGTGGAAGCCTATACCAGCTCTCTTTGGGCAGAAGGCAGGGAAACACCATGGACAGAATGCCAGTCCATCGCAGAGCAGACATACATATACACACACACACACACACACACACACACATAGGGGAAAGTAAGTATCTCCATGTCTTTGGACTGTGGGAAGAACCTGGAGCTCCCTGAGAGAACACACACAGGGAGAACATAAACTCCACACAGAAAGGACCCTAGCCGTCCATCGGGGTAATCAAACCCAGGACCTTTTTGCTGTTAGGTGACAGCGGGGCCGTGCTGCCACATGTTCAGAGTATTTATTTTACAATTCTAACTGTAGTCATTATCTTCAAAGTGATGCCATGATGTTTTAATGAGGTTCGGTTTGCAGAGCCTTTGCTGTTTTCGTTACAACTTTCGTAACAATATGAAGTCCATTTTTTTTTTTTCACAGGATCAGGATTACAGGAATGCCACTGTTCAGGATAAGATCTCAAATACCATTGCCATCTCTGGAATTCCCAAAACTGCTACAATGCAGCAGGTAGTGTGTGAAATCTGTTTGTTTTTTTCTTTCTTTTCCATTTTTGTCATCTTAGATAACATGGGTTCTAACTACAACAAATTTTCCTTTCATAGATACTGGACGCCTTCGCGGTACGGGATGGAGTGCCAATGCAAGGCATGAAAATAAAGGATGTTGTTCCAGGTGAGATTTTGCCATTTAAATCTTCTGTAACATTCGCAACACTTCGCTTTTCGCTCCTCGAATCTTGCGCTCATTACGCTTTTCTTGTAACCATTTACCGCACCTTAGACACCTTAGTTTTTCGAATATACAGCACTATCATTTTTCTTGTTAAAACAATTGGTATCCTGTTTCTCATCCTTTTTCATCTTGTGCTGGAGCTTGTGCAGTTCTCCATCTTAAAATGTGTTGTGGGTTTAGCAGATCTTCTAAAACACTGCTGGGAAATGGTGGTCACACACGTACACGTGACCCCTTACATCTGAGGAAAATATGAGGTTGTCACATGTGGCCTCTTTTTTTTGGTTGAACTCTGAGCTGTTTGATCGTTAAATTAGGCATTTTTTTTTTTTTGCAAAAATCTTAATATGCACAGTGAAGTGTTTCTGAGTTTTTACTTGAGAATTGGTTAAATTGGTGCTCTCAACAAGTACTAGACTGAAACGTACAATATCCAAATGATTGAATTCTTTTTTTTTTTTTATTGCCACTTTATCCACTGAGTCCAATGTTCTTTAGGGTCTTAAACAAGAAAATGTTTCCATACTGGATCTTGTCTGTCGTAGGAATGCCCAAAATGTCTCTGATTAGTAACGTTGGACCTCTAAGGAATCCTGTACACAAATAAACTCTGTTTTACACATTGCGATGACGGTTTGGCCAGTGTTGTGCTTTTCAACAGCAGACCTCATACAGGGTAGCACGTCTTCAATTTTCAACGCCTGATTTGGTTATATGATCAGGCAAATTTGTAACCAGATATGTGAGCTATATTTAGGTGTGAATTTCTACAGGTTGTACCACATGTCAACCATGCATTACACAACATCAGCACAGTGAACTAAAATTAACACTGCTGCAAGCTGTATTAACTAAAACAATTCTTCGTATGACTGCTTTTCTTTTACCGAAAGCAAAAAAGCTTGTGTGCAGTTCTGATGGTCACCACTAAGACCGCTAAATGTATGGATTGTTAGAGAACAGGTCGCTGTTATATTCACCGTGAATATTTTTTTAAAACAATGTTTTATCTATTTACTGGAACTAACTAACACAGACCCATTTGTATTTCAAATGCTGTCCCCAGGTTACAGCTCCGATACGGCCTATGTGGAGTTTTTAAACATCGAGGATGCTGTCCACTTCATGGAGTCCAACCAGGTGGCCCATTCTTGTCCCTCTACAGCAGCTGTGTCTTCAGTCAAAGAAGGCTTGGGCTGGGGCAGGGCCAAGGGTGGGATGGGTGGTCAGCACATGGGAGGGGCACATGGGAATACTCAAAGCGTCTTCATCCTGTCTATAAGTTATCACATATATCAAATCATTAGCAGTCTAAAACAAAACAGCCCATTTATATGTCCATTAAATGGAAAAGGTGTTCCTTTAATCGGCTTGTGTGGCAAACACGGTGTGAACATTTTTACATTTATGTAAGTCTGTAATGACAATGCATTACACAGAAAAAAATAGGACAACACATAATGTTTTGTGAATTTTTTTTTTTTATTTTAATCAGACCATTCTTTGTCTCACGAGTGTTTTTAAACCTAATCAGCATCATTTTTGGTGGGAATATAAAAGTCTGTGGTAAAAATCCAGATGTAATATTTTTAAGCATTTGTTGATGTTACCAAACATTACCTGATACTGGACTGGTGTGGTTTAATGCCTAAAAATTCACCTTCAAGCTTTATATTAGAGTTCGGTCACTTTATCATTTAATGACGTGTGATGCGGCGTGATGGGTTACGACCAGCGGTTTCATGCTTGCAGTGATCCACCGCTTCCATTTCTTTATGGTGCTATGGCATCAGTCATTCTTCACACATCCTCGCAGCTTCTTACTGACATCAGAAACATTTCAGCACTTCTTTTTTCATCACTTCAAAAAAAAAATAATAATCAGCACTGTGCTGGATTCCTGCAAGTTGTTCCATACGCACTTGGCCTTTATTGGCGATTCCTTCTTGCCGTTTGCTGAAATGATTCACACGGGGCTGTTTTTCTTCTTTTCGATTAAGAGTTCTCAGCCCTTGCCTTGTATCATGTGGACTTCTGTCCCTCTTTGCTTGTCATGTTTGACTCTCAGTCTGGAAAGCTGCACATGGATATTCAGTGAGTTGAAAATTTGAACATCTTATTTTTTAAGCTTGGTTCTTCTTTCTTTCTTTCTTTATTTCTTTATTTTTTATTCTTGTCTTGTTTGGATTTTGATCTTTTGCATTGTTAACCTTGGAGAATGTTGGATTGGGGATTCACAGTGATGAAAATTAAATAGTTGGTTCAGAGGTTGGTTTCTGTATGCTAGTGTCATTTATGCTTGTGCCAAATAATTTTTGTGGTTGGATCATGACTGTGCTGGCTGGTATTTTTTTGGATACTTATTTTGAACAATCAGGTCACAGACTCTTGATTTGTCTTCTATTTGTGTATATATTCATCTTGCACACCACAAAACGAATGACATTCTAGTAATTTTATTACTGAAATGACCATTACTGATGCATCTGCTGGAGTAAAAGCAAAATGTGGTGATGGAAAGGAAAGTTACAGATGTTGCCGTTCTGATGGTATCCTGTAGAATTCCTCCTTCTGTTTTAGAGCTCCATTCCTGCACCTTTGTTTAATCTGTCTTGTTGGGCATAGTATGTAGTAGGATGGGCTATGGATGGGCAGTAGACTTCTGTTGGGAGTACATTGTGCCTACTAGTATTTCCTAAAGAGAGTCTCGCTGTCCGGATGCTTTCACCATTCATTTTCTGCCTGGATTTTGTGTATATAATTTGTTTTTAACATGGCTTCTGAATCAGATGGGGATAATTGTTGTAGTGCTCTTTCTTAATTGATTAGTAGCATGTTTCTTTAATATCCTTTCCAGACAAACTTGTGCCAAGTATCGCTAATTCCCTCATATTTCCTGCCTCATAGTGGTTTAGCATGCAAACTGAATGTGTCCAGTAAATCTGTCCACATGAAACACCCATAAATAGTTGTTATTTAGATGAGCTTCATGAATCAAGCATAATTTATCCTTTTGTGTAAAATGAGTTCTGGAAAGTTTGCAGATGTGTAAAGGGGCTTATAAAAGGTTCACTGGGCATGACAGGCCGTCGGAAATTGAGTTAAGAAACCAGTTTATGTGAAATGATTCGGTCATTCGTCTTCAGTAATGACTTTGACCTGGTCAGGGTTGCGGTAGAACCGGAGCCTATCATGGGAACACTGGGTGTGAGGTGGGACTACATCGTGGATGGAATGCCTGTTCATCAGAGGGAACCATTAACACACATTCAAACCTAGGGTCTGTTGAGCATAGCCAGCCAATAAGCTTGTTTTTGGAGGTGGGAATGAAACTGGAGAGCCAGGAGGAAACCCTTGCAGAAATGGGAAAACATGGAAAACAGACCACACAGACAGAAACGTGAGCTCAGGCTCGAACTATGGTCGGTGCGTCTGTGCCACAGCCCATAATAAACAGATGCGCAAAGATATACACAGTAGATAGTAAAAAAAAAGATACCGAACTGAGGTGTAACCTTGAACGTGGAAACGCTTGAGACAGAAGCCACTTTTCATAAATAAGTATAAAATAATATTAAACATTTTTTGCACAATTCGAGTTTGGAGGTAAGTTGGAGTCTTGATCAAGAGCTCAGCAATGGCTTTTTTGGTGAATCAGGGCTTTGATCACTCAAGCCTCTGCTCATTAGGAACTGCCATTGTCCTCAAGTTTACAATGAAATTTTCTATACTTGAGCTCCTTCTTTACCATTTACACAAAGGGAATGAGTAGAGTGCTCCAGGTTGTTTGTTTGGATACTTTTGATCTTTTTTGGGAAACCCTTAAAAGGTAATTATTAATATGAATACTAAATGTTCTTTTCTGTTCTGCCACAATTGGTTACTAACACGTTTTAATTTAATTAGCATTGCATGCCACCTGCTTTAAACAGATGTAAAAGAGCCTAATTTAGATTAAGAACCTTTTTCATACGGATTGAAATTAAAATCCTTAAAAGATGAGGTAATTAATGGTCTCAGAAGAATACTATTTCTTCTCAAATATCATACGCGTTATAGCTGTGCAGACTCTGAAACTCTTGCATTAGGCCTTTTTGTATACTTTAGGCACAGATTTCATTTTCTTCATGATTCTCGATATTAAAAAGGAGGAAGGCTGGATTTTTTTCTGGAGCTGAGTAACTGTTGTACTCGTGTCTCCATAACATACATCCTTACTAGTTGCTTCTAAAGAATCTGACCTGATGCCTTCTGGAAGAAACCTTGTCCAGATGCATTTGTAGGAGAAAACTGGTCAGATAATCAGAGATCCTCACTTACTGTTTTTCTCGTTTCCAGGGATCTGTTAAAGTTGGTAGCAAGACAGCATTACTGAAGTACATTCAACCTGACAGAAATGCAAAAGAACCGGTACGTGTTCCCTTTACTGTCTGCTTGGCTAATAGAAATGTGGCCTCGTTGTGCCTGTCGTAAATTCATATGAAATTGCAGCTCTATTTGGAAGTTGAATAGCGCATCGTGTTTTCTTTGGCTAGCAGCATGAAGACCAACCCCACAAAGCCACCCCGTCTACCCAGGATGGGCTGCTGCCATGTCCGGTCCTACCTAACTCCACAGAAGTGAAGGAGGAAGATTGTGCCAAGACCCTGAATGATCCCGTCTCTCAGGGTGGGTGGCAGAGGAGTTCCACCCTGACACCTGAAGCATGGCAACAGCAGGTCGACAAGCAGCTCCAGCAGCAGGAAATGGAGAAGCGGGCTGAGGAATGGGCCAATCAGAGAGGACCTCGCTCCAGCCAGCAGTTCACTGATCCAGTTTTCAGGGAAAGCAAAAGTGAGTGCAGGCTTTCCTCTGTGCTTCTTAGTGTATGTCAGGAATGTAATGGTAAGAAGGTTTGTTGGTCTGATTATATTCTCTGCTAAATACAAAGGTTTGTGATGTTTTCTTTTCCCGGTACTTTATTACAAATTAAGGGGAGAAATGCACCACATAATTACAGCTAGATTTATTTTTGTAAAATTCTTAATTTCTTGCAAATAAACCCATTGCATCTGCTTGTATTAAAACCCATCAGTATGCTTGGGTAAAGATAGCATGTTTAAGGATTCATTGTAGCAGCATTCAGGCACATGATAAAATCACCAGCTTACCCACCAATCCTGTGTTTACCGGAAACCATAACTGACTAGGCTAAAAATGGTACCTAACATATTATATTATCGCAGACCCAGCGAATTATCTAGATAGTGTGTTAATAAAGAGTAAAGGAAATATACATTCATAGTAGTATAATAATTCATGTACAGGGAAAGATCACAGCCATGATTTGTCCATTAACTACAAAGTACTAATTGACTTTGACAGTTCAGGTGGAAAGTTAGCTAGCTGTCTGTTTTCACTTTCTCTCACCACTGTATGCATTTGTTAACAAATACACTGCTCAGAAAGTAAGGGAACACTTAATCATCGCAATATAACACTAACAGTTAAACTTCAGGGATATCAATCTGTCTAGTTAGTAAGCATTAATGATTATAAATCAGTTTCACCTGCTTTGGTGCAAATGAAAGAAACAACAGGTGCACTGTAGAGGCAACAGCAAGACAGGGAATGGTTTTGCAGGTGGTGCCCACAGACCAGTATACTTTCCTTATCCTTCCAGACTGGTTCTTCTCTAGTTTTGCATTTTGCTAGTGTCCGTGTCACTACTTGTAGTATGAAGTGATACCTGGGCAGGTAGTCCAGCTCCTCCAAGATGGCGCATCCATGGATGCTATCGTGAGAAGGTTTGCTGTGTCTCCCAGCACAGTCTCAACAGCATGAAGGAGATACCCGGACATGGGCAGTTACACAAGGAGAGCTGGACAGGGCCGTAGAAAGGCATCAACCCAGCAGCAGGGCCGGTATTTGCTCCTTTGTGTGAAGAGGAACATTACTACCACAGCCCTACAAAATGACCTCCAGCAGGCTAATGGTGTGCATTCACAGACCATCCAGGAGCGCACCGATGCCCTGATCCAGGTCTAGGAGGAGATCCCAGAGGACACCATCCGCTGTCTCATCAGGGACAGGCCCAGACATTGTTGGGAGTGCATATAGGAACATGGGGCCATACACGCTACCGACTCACATTATGATTTACTGTGATAAAATTCATGCCGACTGGATCAGCCTGTGATAAAAAATTTTCTTTGCTTTTTCAGTGTGAATCCAGCCCTCAGTGGGTTGATGATTTTGGTTTCCAGTGGCCATTGTTTCATCATTTTGCTCTCAAGGAATTGCACAGTTTATATCAGTAAAGATTTGCAGCTTGAATATTTCGTTGATTGAGATCCGATGTATGATTTAAGTATTCCCTTCATATTTTTGAGCAGTGTACATATAGACACTGCTGTTCATGTTGTTTTGAGATATTTGGATCTTTGTGTGCTTAGATCAGTGGTGCTGTAGTAACAAGTTTTTGAAGCAGACTACTAAGTTATCTACACAATAATTAAGGTATTATTAATGTTAATGTTATAAATATGATCATATATGATTATATCTGTATAATCTAGAGGTGAAATGAGAAATTTGTGTATAACCATCAAAGTTGGTTCTTACACTTCTCAACACTGTGTTTATGCTGTGTTCAACTCGTCTTTGAACGCCGTGGTAATATTTCCTTTGCACTTCCTTTAACCTTTCAGCAATGATCATTAAGAACATACTGCCCACCACTTCAGTGGAGACAATCTTGAGGGCACTGGATCCCTTTGCTTACCTCGATGAACGCAATGTCCGCCTCGTCAGAGGGAAGACGCCTGGATCCAAATGCTTTTGCTTTGTCGATATGGACTCGCATGAGGTAGAATTATGAAGATGCTTTATGATTCAGTTAGTGCGTGAATCTTTGTCGTGATCTTTACAAGCTGCCCTTTTTTTTTGCCATCTTTCAGCACGTGACACGGTTGGTCGACCTGCTCACCAAACCACGTCCAATAGTGATCGACAGTGTTAGAGTATATGCCGAGGTAGCAAAACCTCTGAAGAATCAGAAGTGAGTTCCAGTGTAAAACCTAACCAGACATTTAAAGTGACTTTTTTGTGTTCTTACTTTTTTTTTCTCCTTCTCATTCTCCAGCTACCGGAAGGACTGTGATAAGTCAAACACTTCTCTTCTGGGTTTCCCACCTAATGTTATGGAGGTTGCTAATTTACTTCTTGGTGTCATATGCTTCTGATCATTTTTTATACTGTTTTATGTGGAATATAATTTAACTGCATTTCAATTTGTTTCTACAGCAGCAACAGTACTCCCAGCAATCTAACACAGCCGTCACAACTACCACGCAAGGTAGGGCGGTACAGATTTTGAAGTTAGTTGTAATTTCTTGATTGTATTGAGAATAAGCTATATAGTAGAGTCTTTTTACGTGTGTAGGTATGGATCCACCTGCTCATCCCATGCATACAGAATCCTCCCTGGCTGCAGTCTCATTGCAGGGCTCAAGCATAAACCAAGTGAGTTCCTGATACACACCCACATCTGATTATTTTCATATCATATGTAAGGGGTTTTATAGTAGCTTGTTTCTGGCATTTTTCAGGGTGAAGTGTATGCAGAGGCTTCAGCTAAGGCTACACCACCCCAGTCTGCATCTTCGACTGACACTGCTCAGACTGGCTCTGCTGGTCGCACTGAGGACTTTGGCTATGGTGAGATGTCTCGATATAAGCGGGAACATAAAAACATAGTGTGTATGTATGTGTGTGTGTATATATATATATATATATATATATATATATATAATGTGCACAGGTCTCATGAGCCTTCCCCGGCAATAATAATAAAGTAGGTAATGAAAATGTTCAGAGGAAATATTGGCCTAGTGTGCAACTTTATAATTATTGTTTAGTCTCCATCATTGAACAGTTGAGAACTTCAGTGTTTGATATGATAAGGTTACCGCTTTAATGATGCTCATACTCAAGTTCCCATTAACACAGATCAGGCATAACCTTATGACCACCTCCTTTTCTCTACACTCATTGTCCATTCTCTCAGTTCCACTTACCATATAGC
>JAOVVH010000023.1:8116625-8128552 GCA_028566435.1 Scorpiodoras heckelii
GCCAATTTTGGAATGTTATGAGTTCTGCCCCAATTCATTGAGTTCATTGAATTAAGAGTTCTCCAGGGAATGAAGGCCAGAGAGAGAAGAGCCCTGATCCAGCTCATTTCTGTAAAGCCTTCAAGTTGGATGGACTGACTGATATAGCTCTCCAGAGTCTGCCTTTTGGAAAGAGTAATTTCTGTTCATTTTTTCATGTCAAAGTGCTTCTTTTCCTTTTAAGTACTGGAAGTAAAACAAAAGGCCAAATGGGTTTCCAGTGTCAGAAAGAAGCCTCTGGAGTGAACTACATTATGTTAGAAATGTAAACCCATAATAATAAAGTACACATTAGAAAACTGGGCATAGACATTAAAAAAGCACAGGCCTTCTTTACACAAGTTTGTGTGTGTATGCCATTTGTATGTGTTGTTTCTGTGAATGTTTGTATGACTGTGTGAATCTGTGAATGTATTACTTAGCCAGGGTTGCCAGAAGGTAAGGGAGACTTGCCCAGCTTTTGATTGACAGGGTGAAGCAGGATTGGGCAATAAATCCAGCAGAAACAAGCAGTCCTCTCTTTAGCCACAATTGAATCCAAATGTGTGAACCATGGATTTTTATCGCTTCTGCAGACTCTCAAATCAGTGAATTGGTCGCTTCGGGCCCGGTTCATTTCAGTTATCACATTCCATGCCGAATTTTCTCTTCCTCCTCCCTCATCTTGGCCTCCAGCTTTCCTCCTTCTAGTGTTTATTCTATTTCTATGATTGTGTGGAAGGAATTCACTTCTGAAAGGACCGTTTGACCTCGTGTTTTCCCGTGTCGTTCCAGGGCCAGTGAGGATTTTACGACTGTTTGCTTTTTTCAAGGATGTGTTAGCACAAGTCCTGATTCATATAATGAGCCTTGGGCTTTTGATGTAGTCCGGGCTTCTGATTAATTTATAGCTGATTATCTGTGACGGTCTATATGTGGTCATCTCCTGTCTTGGAATAGAGATCATCCGTGACGGTCTATCCGTGATTATCTGCGACAGTCTGTGTGGTTATCTCCTGTCATCTCCTTTCCGTGATGGAATGTCTCAATCTTCGGACTCAATCTTCTTTTGGCCCTTCTGTTTTGTGCCTTTGCCCAGTTTATGGTGTTTCCCTTAGAAGTGAATAAAAGTGGACTGTCCAGTACAGTCTGCCTTCAGCCACACAAATTAGATAAAATTTGACTTGCACAGCAGCACATAGTACCCAAGTCGGATCTTGGTCTCGAGACCAGCTTTTCACTTACTTGTTCTCATCTCAGAATTGAAAGCATTTTTGCTCGATCTTGAAAGATCTCGGGCTAGAGCGGCATGGTTTGGACTCATACGTTGAGACAGAGACTGCGAGACTCTGGCTTTTCCACACAATAGTTTGGGAAAAAAAGTTCCCATTTTAGATGCTTTTGTGGTTTTGCAGCATTTAAGATGAATACTGCCATTCAGTAAACCAGTCTTTCTCACACTCAGTTTGTATGACTGCAGTGACTTCCGCTTATGGTGACGTCACATGCATACCCTTGCAAGACTGAGGTAAGACTATATAGCAGTGACATTGATTGGTGGATTTTTTTCCCCATCCATGGATGCAGCCATTTTTTTTTCTTTATTAACTTTATTAACTAAGTGAATTTGAAACTGGTGAGAGATTATATTATAAGAAGCAGTATCACTCTGTGTTTGTGTGTGTGTGTGTGTGTGTGTGTGTGTGTGTTGTAATTATAACTGCAATACATGGTGTTCGGTATGTTGAGAGCTACTCTATATAATGCCATTAAATGTCACACTTGGTGAATATGAAATCCTACTGAAGTCCTAATTATTAATAAACTCTAATGAGAGCTGTCAAAGGAGCTCAATATCTATCTCAAAGACGTCTAGAACATATTCTGTTTTAGGACACTTTTTTTGTTTTTTGTTTTTTTATACCTTAAATGTTGACGCTACCTGAGCACCTTTCATGGAGAGGGTAGACATTACATTTTTATTACTGTAGGGAGCTGGAGATGTAGAGTGTGCCAGCCTGCCCTTATAGCCAACAAGCTCCAATTTCCTCTAGACAAATATCACTTTTTTTTAAATAGGGGTGATGATAAATAAGTCTACTTAAATCCATGATCTTGAAAACAGACTTTTTTTTAGATCTTAGTTTTGAATCAGTCTTGCCTCTTCCAAAGGCTTGGTCTTGACTCAGACTCGACCCTTTAAGGTCTTGGTCTTGAGTCTATATGATGATCTCGTCCCCATCTCTAATAAGTGGCTTTAGAAAAGTTACATAATTAACACACACAGTTATGTGACATGAGACACAAAAAAGCAATGTAAGCAAAAGAGTATGTGGAATTAAAACAAAACAAAACTATGACTTCAGTAAAGAGACTGCATTTGGGATTCTTGGTTGACCTGAACCCTCTAGATATTTCCTACCCACCCCCTCCCCTCATCTGTCTCTTCTCTCTCTCTGAGGCTTTCTCCTTCTCGCCTTCTGTGCCATTTTACAGTCTTAAGTACTCAAGCATGTCCAGAAGTGTGTGCTTCTCCCTCTTGTCATATTAACCTTTTTTTCATTTTGGCTCATGACACTGTCTGTAACCTTCTGAGGTTAATTTACTGCGTCTGTGTGTATGGGAGAGGCAGAGACTGAGAGAATGTATGAACTTTATGAGAACTTTATACGATTTTTTTTATTTCACTTTTGTTCCTCAGCTCTTTCCCCTGTCAAGATTTTGGCAGCATTGATCCATATCTGACCACAGAACTCCTCAGACTAAGCCTGTTCACTTTTTCAGGTGATGTGTTTATTCAGAAGACTCAAGACACCAAGAATCCTGTCATCTATGGAGTCTTTTCAGTGTCTGGGTGAGTATCAGTGAATGGGGCACAGTCTTTGCATGTAAAATTGCTACTCCGTGATCAGACTTATCAGATTGGCAGGAGAGTGTGAACTGTGTTTTGTTTCATATCCGAGCTGCCAGGACTGCAGATTTACTGCAAATGTTTCCAATCTAATACGGTTTGGCAGACTTCGGACAATAGAAATGGGCTTATAAGGAAACGGTTCACCTGTCAGCAAGAGAATGAGAAACAGAATATTGCTCCTTTCATGTTATATCGCAGCAATCAGTGTAATGAATGACGTTGGAATTCAGCACAAACACAGAGGCCTCCAATGGGAACAGTAGGCAGTTTTAGCAAGGTTCACATACAAAATATATAAATATACAGCGAATAACAGGGATCAGTGTGCGAGAGTTTATTTTCGAGTCTTTCCGTTTCAGATTAAATCAGTGATGCCTCCAGGCTTTCTCTAAGCTTTGTAAAGCCAAACGTACACTGCTACATGGTAATGAAAAATGTGTTGCCTTTCTGCTGCAGGGCAGGAGTGCATTCACAACTCGCTTTGTCTTTGTCTCTCCCCCTCTCTTTCCCCCTCTCTCACACACTCTGTTTAGTTTATAATGATCATGTGTACCTTTATGCATTTGTATGCACAATACCACAAAAGAATTCATATGAGTAAGCAATATATGTAAACCTTTAATAGTTCAATATGATTGCATTGGTGATGACTCATTAACTGTCTCCTCTCCAGGTCCGTGTTTAAGGGTTCAGCCATATGTGTGTATTCCATGGCCGACGTGCGTATGGTCTTTAATGGCCCCTTTGCCCACAAGGAAGGTCCAAACTACCAGTGGATAGCCTACCAGGGAAAAATCCCTTACCCACGGCCTGGGACAGTAAGCCTCTCTCTTTTTCTCTCTCTTTCTCTCTCTCTCTCACACACACACACACACACACACACACAATTCAACACACAGAGACAGTCCGACAAACCCTAAACCTAATATGTGTTTTTAATACAGCTTTCCAGTTTAGTGGAACTGCTTGCCAACGATTGTAGAAGAAATGCAATTCTATCTTCTTTTCTCATAGGTTACTCTGGTTTTATTCCCACATTTGTCATTCAGCAGTGCTTTTTTTTTTTGCTCTCTATAGCATTTTAGCACTATTTGTTCTTTACATAGCTTGCACTAATCTGCCCTGAGAGTTGCATAACAAAAATTTAAGAATTAATAAAACAGAAATTGTCAGTTGTTTATCTCACAAAATTGATGTATGCCTTTTTTCTGTTGACAGCTGTTTAATTTTGCAGGGCCACACATAATCACTAATGAGAATACGTTTCTGGAGATGCCCATGAGAAATTTTGGCTTAAGGGCAGGCTGGGAACGTAGGGGGAAGCATATTTTAACAATGTTTCTAATGCATCATCAAGCAAACTCGAAGCAGCGTTTGTAAAAGGTGGTTTGTGCGACCAGCTGTAAGCATATGCTACTACGCGGGTGAATTTAAGAGAGAAAGCCTGTGGGTGTACTGTTGTTTGCTGTCATTCTCACCACAATTTACTACCTAGTTTTTGAAGGACTGTTTCAATAAGAGACATGTATACTTGTGAGAGCTCAAGCCTGGCCCTGTGTGACTAAACTAGTCATGTTAGGCGTTACTCCCCTTCTACCATAAGTCTGGGTTTGGACAGTGTCGGTGTGTTTCTAGACTAAATCCCGATTTCGTGTGCTTGTGACAAATAGAAAACAGATTCAGTTTTATTGTGCTTTATCTAAGAATCTTAAGCATATGAAAGCTTCTGTATGCTGCTGTACAATTCAGTAGATATTCTTTATTATTATTATTATTATTATTATTATTATTATTATTATCCTTTTTTTACTTGTTTCCTGATCCATCTTTCTTGTATTCTACTTAATTTGGCTGCCGTAACAAAGCAATTTCCCTTACAGGTTTAATAAAATATCTACTGTATCTGTTCTATTAGATGTGAATATAGAGAAAGAGCCCACACACATACACACTCTGTCGTGTACAATCTACTAAGTGTTTGTCTTCTTAACTCAGTGTCCAGGAGGGACGTTCACCCCCAACATGAAATCCACTAAAGATTACCCAGACGAGGTTATCAACTTCATGCGCAACCACCCCACCATGTACAATGCTGTGTACCCAGTGCACAAGCGCCCCCTGGTGGTGCGCACCAATGTGGATTACGAGTTCACCACTATCACTGTGGATCAGGTTGCAGCAGCAGATGGCAGTTACGAAGTGCTGTTCCTAGGAACAGGTGAGACAACTGGATATGGACGCATGAGAAATTCAATGACATATACATTAAGTCTTATAGAAGCTACTCTTGTCAGGGAATACTAGCACTTACAATTGCCATGCACTTTATTAGGTTGTGCAACTGCTTGTTTATGCAGTTATCCAATCAGCCAATCATGTGTCAGCACAGTGCATAAAACCATGCAGATAGAGGTCAGGAGTATTTTTTGGTCTTTCAGAAACTGCTGGTCTCCTGGGAATCTCATTCTGCAGACTTTATGATGAGGGAGGTCAGAGGAAAATAGCCAGATTAGTTTGAGCTGACATCAAGTTAGTTTGAGCTGACAGGAAGTTTACAGTGGCTTAAATAGCCACCTTTTATAACCATGAATAGGAAAGCATCTTAGAACACACAGCATGTCAAACGTTGAGATGGGTGGGTAACCTTAAGCCAAGACCAAATCAGGTCATCTGTCAGGAATCTGAGGCTACATTGGGCGCAGGCTCACCCAGACTGGACAGGTTCAGATAATGAAAAATTCCACCTTTCTGAAATGTGCAAACAAGCATGTCTGGTACCAACAACCATGCTATGTTCAAAGTCACAGATATCACATTTGTTCTGCACTCTGATGTTTTTTTGTGAATATTACCTGAAGCTCTTGACTTGTATCTGAATGATTTGATGCATTGTGCTGCTGCCACATGATTGGATAATTGCAAGAAGGAGCATGTGTCTAATAAAGTGGCCAGTGACTGTATTTGGACTTAATGAACAGTGTTGTAATCTTGTGATTCATTTTGTTGGTAATTTAGCCTATAGAATAGTTTAATATTGTATATTAAATAAATAAAATAATAAAAAATGAGGCTTGACTGGGTTCTACTATCCTGCTATCACTTAGATTTTTCATGGTCTTCTGATTCATATATTGAAAGCACAGACACTGTGCATTTTTAGATTTGTTGTGTTGCAATGTACACAGACAAAATAGACATCAGTGTATATTAGTAATAATAATAATATCAAACTTTCAGGTAGTGGCTTTGCTTTTTTGTTATCCTCCACAGGTGGAAAATGTTTTTTAATATTGACACACCAACATCAGTAACACCGATTGTCCATGTATAGTTAAAGACGCCTATCATTTCATTCAAGACTGATTTTAGTAAACTATGAATCCCTATCCCACTCAGAGCTCGAGCTAATCTGCCTGTACTCGTCATCTGAACCTTATCATGTGTTAAAGGCTGTTAGATGTAATTTAATCTAAATGTCATAACATCCTTATACACTGAGCCTTGCTCTGTATAACCACAGACAGAGGCACAGTGCAAAAGGTCATTGTTCTTCCTCGAGATGACCTACAGACTGAGGAACTGGTTCTGGAGGAAGTAGAGGTCTTTAGGGTAAGCCGTCCCCTAGAGCGCTCTGTAACTATCTTATTTTATATTCTAGGATTACAGAAAAGTTAAGAATAACATTCGTATTTACTTTATACCGTAGGTTCCAACACCAATAACCACAATGAAGATTTCTCCAAAGCGAGTAAGTATAAGGTTTCTTGTTAAAGGACATGTCAATGTAGAACCCTGGTGTGGGTCAATAAGAGAAAACTCATAAGAGAAACAGGCTTTAGGAACGCAAATGGACTTTTATTGTCCCAAATTTGCTATCACTTTTCAGCGACATTGAATGCACACACACACACACACACACACACACACACACACACACACAAGCACACTCACTTATGGCTCCATGCCTGCCCTCTCTCTCTCTCTCTCTCTCTCTCTCTCTCACTCTCTCTCACTCTCTCTTCAGCTCTCTGAAACACAAAAAGACACACAAATCAAATCAAGTAACAACCCACAGATGAGGCTCCCCCAGCTCCTCTCCATTCTTTGACCACAGCCCCACTGCCACAGTGATATTGAAACATTCCTGAATAATCTATTTTATAGTCATATAAAACTATAGTTTTATAGTTGAAAAGAAATTGTTTTACATTCAGTGTAAATATAGTGTACACTTTTTACCCTCCAAAGATTTGGCTGAACACTGAAAAAATAC
This sequence comes from Scorpiodoras heckelii, assembly GCA_028566435.1. Taxonomy (NCBI): domain Eukaryota; kingdom Metazoa; phylum Chordata; class Actinopteri; order Siluriformes; family Doradidae; genus Scorpiodoras; species Scorpiodoras heckelii. The sequence continues at coordinate 8,123,831 of JAOVVH010000023.1, forward strand.
TTGAATGGTCATAGTTAGTTTGAGTTCCTCAATTCACTTTATAATCATCAAAAGAAGACACGGGTGAGATAACAGAGGAGTTGGAGTAGAGACAAAGGAAATCAGGAAGCTACGATGAAGATTATGTGACAGTAAACAACTAGTGTGTGTGTTCTTATTTCTACAGCAACAACTGTATGTGAGTTCGGCGGTGGGAGTGACTCACCTGGCATTACACAGATGTGATGTGTACGGTGAGGGCTGTGCAGACTGCTGCCTCGCCCGGGACCCTTACTGCGCTTGGGATGGCAAGTCCTGCTCCCGCTACTCCACCAACCACAAGAGGTGAGGGCTGTGTGTGTGTGTGTGTTTGTGTGTGTGTGTGTGTGTGTGTGAGAGAGAGTGCATGCAAATATGGGAGGCTCACTTAAAGGACTGTGCACATAACTGACTATGCTTATACCTTCATTACTACAGTGTTGCTCTTTTTAATTGATATTATTTTCCATCTGTCTACGTTTATTATTCAATATCATTAAATGTAAAAGATAAAAAAAATTATTATAATTTTTTAATAATATAATAACATAATAAATGTGTTAATTTCCAAACATCTTATTTTGGTTTATAGTTTCAGCTTTACAGGAATACATCAAACTGTTTCAACATTGATATTTAATTAATGCCATATTAGTATTTCTGGATGCTCAGCATCTCAGTCTTGTCCAGTGATGAAAGAGATTGTTGACATTTCTGACTGCATGTGGTACTGATGCTCTGCTTTGCTAGGCGCAGTCGAAGGCAAGATGTGAAGTATGGAAACCCGATTAGACAGTGCAGAGGCTACAACTCCAATGGTGCGAAATGAATTATAAACAGCAGGATGATTTACACAATGTCACAATGGTGTAAAAATGTAACTGCTCTTACGTACTGCCTTCTACTGAACTTTTACTTCTTTTGTTTCCCAGCCAATAGAAACACTCTGGAGGCAGTGCAATATGGAGTGGAGGGAAGCACAGCGTTCCTGGAGTGCCAGGCCAGGTCTCCTCATGTGTCCATCAAATGGCATTTTCAGAAGGAGAACAGTGACAGGAGACGAGAGGTTTGTAGATTTTCCCATCATGTGTAACTGCTTTGCCATGCTCATGTTTACTTAGTCCACCCTATTACATTTATATGGTTATGGTTTACACTATTTTACTACCGGTACTTTACACTTTACTACTACTTTACACTTTACAGTACTTTACTACTTTACACTCTACACTTTAGTGCACTTTACACTTTACAGTAGTTTGCACTTTACTGCACTTTACACTTTAATGTACTTTACTACTTCATACTTTACTGTACTTTACTACTTTACACATTAGTGTACTTACCTACTTTGGTTTTTACTATAATTTACTACTTTACACTTTACTGTACTTTGCACTTCAGTGTACATTACACTTTAGTGTATTTTACCACTTTACACTACTGTACTTTGCACTTTAGTGTTCTTTACCCTTCACTGTACTTAACTATTTTACACTTTACTGTACTTTGCACTTTAGTGTACTTTAAACTTTACTGTACTTTACATTTTACAGTATTTTGCACTTTGCTCTACGTTACACTGTACTGTACTACTTTACACTTTGATGTATTTTACTACTTTACACTTTACTGTATTTTAGTACTTCACACTTTACTGTACTATACTACTTTACACTTCACTGTACTTTATTGCTTTACACTTTATAGTACTTTGCGCTTTAGTGTACTTTACTAGTTTACATTTTACTGTACTTTGCACTTTAGTGTACTTTACACTTTACAGTACTTTACACTTTACTAAGTGTGTAAAGTCTAAAATGTGTTTTGATATCAAAAGAAGTTAATACCAAGTACATATTGGTTGAATGATATCATAAAATGGTGTTAGGTTCAAAAACATGTTATATTAATAGATGTGTTTTTAATTATTATAATTAGTAATATAATATTAGTAAAATTAGTAATATAATTTTGTGTCTGTCAGATTCGCTCAGATGGGCGTGTGTTGCACACAGAGCAGGGCCTGCTTTTGCGCTCCCTGCAGCTCTCAGACGCCGGCACCTACCAGTGCACAGCCACAGAGAAGAACTTCAAGCACACACTGGTCAAGCTGCAGCTGCTTGTGCTCTCAGTGCGTACTGTCAACAGCATCCAAATGGAGACCGGAGCCTCTATACCCGCAATTCCCGCTGTTCCCCTACAGGCCAGCGCGTGGACACCCAGTGCTGAGCAGTACAAAGACCTTCTGACCATCCTGAGCCAGCCTGAGATGGGCTTAATCAACCAGTACTGTCAGGACTACTGGCAAATCGCTGAGCATGACAAGAAAGACCCATATGAACCGAAGGAGCAGCGCAAACCGCGTAACCGGAGACACCACGAGACCCAGAGGAGCTCAGCTGAGACATGAGGAGGAGGCTGATCAGGCCAGAACAGAAACAGAGACACATAAAGTACATGCATCCACGAGACTCGAGCGAAAACTCCAGCCCGCTGAATCCAATTACACATGACAATAAGTTCAACTACAACGTGACCGATGGACTAAATGGACACATTAGAGCAGCGAGAGTAGGCAGTATTTATTGTAGTTTGTACATAGTTAGACTCTGTGGATATCTTTGTACTGAGAGCACAAAAAGAGAGAAAAAAAAAACAGTTTTGTGTATATGATTCTTCTGTGCAGATATTTTATTAATTGTTATTCTTCGTATAGCATATTTATTATAGTGTTCTTGTCCTAATGAACTATGTGATTGTGTTATGGAGGACGGCGAAAGCACAGTTACATGCTGTATATACTGAGTGGAGAAATACACATGGCGCCTCTTTTATAGGTGCTCCTAACAGGCCACCAGGTAATATACAATCAGACATTAGCTGTAGCACCAGTGGTTTTACTTTCCAAGCAGTTTCCATGGATACAAGCTGTGTTTCTGAGCAGTCACACTTTATGTGTGCTTTAGCTCATATTAGGTAACAAGTCCCACTACACTTCCAATGTCCAATGTCCAGAGTGGCCAGATGGAAAAAAGAAGTCAGTTTGGCAGACCAGTAACACAAGAACTGCTCCTCTTAAGCGTGTTTATTGTATCAGCATTTATCTGAAAGCTACTTTGTGAGTCGATTGAACATGAATCACCTAAAAAGCTGCTGAACAATCTGCAATACATTACAAGAAAAGCAAATTTTCCAGATTAGGTTTTTCCATCCAGTGGCTTGCATAAGTCTTTTTTTAGCATACTGAGGAAGAGTTACAAATCTTTTGGTCAGAGCTGATGGCCCTGAGTGTATTGCTCGATTTAGCCCCCTAGTGGAAAACCTTGACTAAATCTTTCAGTTCAGCTGCAGTTCACAAGACCCAATATCTTGCTCTAGGATACATTTCATTGGCCAACTTACAATCTTTGTTGACACTCCTGCTTTATCTGTCCTTATACATGCTTGAATAATAAATAATATGTCTCCGAATACTTGGCTGAGGAAAGGGAATTGACACAGTCAATACATGACTGTACACAGCTGATCAGAATCATCTCAACTCTACACAGGAGGTTTAAAACATCAGCTTTATATCCTTACAGCTTTACATCTGTGTAATCTTCCATGTCTATATGACTACATGTGCAAAATTCTTCCGTAAGACACTAGGTCTGACCCAAAAGGACGCCCCATATAGTGCCCATACGCCTTTACTCACATCAACAAATCATTTGTAAATAGTACACTATTATTGCACGCACAGAAATTAAGTACACTAAATTACAGAATGCATAGGATTCAAATCAGGATGTCTTTTCCTTTTAGTGTAGATTAAAGCATATTGAAAGAGTATGCCATTTTCTTCTTTATAGCAGAGAAATCAAGCACTTTTAACCACCTTATCCAGTCATTTAGACTGTCGTCCAAGAGTTTTAGGAGAATTGTTCTCATTTTTGCATGAACTGTTTTTGTACTGTACAGCTTTATTAGTTACAATCCAGTTATGTTGTTGTGTAGATGTTTATGGATGGTCTTTTATGTAAGACTCACTTTTATGCGAAAAAAATGCAAAGGAACATGAGGAGACTGATTTAAAGGAACAGAGAACTACTTTATGCACAAGACAAGGTGTTAGGAAGCTATGTGGACTTCACTCTCGTGTCTCTCTTGCCCGTCTTGTGTAATTGCTTGACACACGGTAAAGCAGGCTGCTTCAAATGACTCGTGTACAATATCGGGGGTTCTATTTGTACTACATTATATACCACTGTGGTTTGTCTTTCATTTTGTCTTTTCTAATATTTCCTGTGTATAAAAAATATTATTGGAAATAGATGTACTTCAAAGTTAATGTTATGGTACTGACTTTACTGTGCTTTTTTCCTTTTATTGTTGTTGTTGACTAAATAAAGTTCTATATTTTATAACAAAGAACCTCTGTAGCACACAATTGTATATACACCATTTCTGCAAGATTTCATTTCACAATTTCTGGACACAGCTTTAAACACAGCCTACATGTGTGTAGGTCAAAGGAATATGCAGTTTTACTTTACTGCAGTCCAAAAAAATCTCTCTTTAATACTATGCCAAAACTAAATGTCTCAAGTGTGACTGTAATCACTGTATTCCACAAAAAGCAAAATGAATTGCATACATTTAAGAAGAGAATAAAACAAAACTGAAAGAAATGTAACACTTTCAGTGTATACTGTTATT
>JAOVVH010000023.1:8177014-8191147 GCA_028566435.1 Scorpiodoras heckelii
CACACTTGAAGAGCACCTATGATAAAAATTACAGATTTCTACATGCATTGCAAGTGTGAAAACCAGCAAAATCGGCATACTTGTTCTCCTCACTGTATATATATATATCTTAATCTTCCTAAGATGGGACCTTTTTTTTGGCTGTGAGAAAATAAGCAAAAAGACTGTTTTCAAAAGATTTGCAGGAATGTTTTAATGGTTTCCAGGGAATGTGTGGATTCCAGTGTTCTTGCTTATTTTTAATCCTCTGTGGAGTGGGTAGAGCAGTTGGCATCACGTTCCCTCGTGTGCGGCTACTGATCCTCAGCTCTGGTTGGCTACAAATGCTCTGTAGCATTCCTTGATGAAGTGTCTGGCAAAAGTCCAAACTATCTTACAAACAGTCTCTTCCTGAAAGAGTTAACAAGGACAGCATGTATATGATTTTGTTTACTCTGCCAAGATGGATTGTGCAAGAATGTTGACTCGATTTAATCAGGAATAAAAGAGAAGTAGAAATTGGAAATGGTTATATTATAAATAGTACAAAGAAGAATATTCGATTCCTGGATTATCGTGTCGACAAACATGATGGGCGGGAAAACCTCAGAACAATGCATTGTTCCTGAAATGTTTCGAATGAAATAGACAAAAATAGATAACAATAAATTGTATATGGAACAGCACGTTGACTTGGAGGTTATAAGTTTAAATTGCTCAGTTAGATGAGTGTATTTTATTTGTATTCATTTATAGGTTGCTCTGAATACAAGAATATGTCTGATGTAGAAATGTTAACGTATTAGGGTTAATGTAAAGGGCTGAAGTAATAATTATCAGAGGAAAGAATGTGCTGTAAAGCCTCACAGCTCCAGGGTCCAGGGTTACCGTATGTGTGGATTTCTAGCCGTGTCTGCACAGGTTTCCTCGGGGTTCTCCGGTTTCCTCCTACCTCCCAAACAAATGTCAGTAGGTAAATAGACTACTGTAAATTACTCCTAGGTGTGAATGAGAGTGAGTGTATGGGGTATTTCTGCCAAGAGTCCACTGGCTAGACTCCAAATTCACCACAGTTCTGACTGCTATTAAAAAGACGCCCGAATGAATGTATGATTAAAGCCATATGCTTCTGGGGCCATTGAAAATCCAAATGCCTGGCCATAGAGGCACATCCTGTCTTTACAACAGGGTGTTGGAATAACTGATACTCTAGTCTGTGTGCTCACACTCACTACTCTCTCACCCATGCACACACTTTAATAGATGAGTGGGTCTGGAGTCAACAGGTGTCAGGTGTCAACACTGAGGTTAATGGGCAGGTGCTGCAGTAAGCTGAGATCTACTGATTGAAACAACAAATCTGGTCTTGAGAACTAGTGATGCAGGAATAAATATGAGATTTATGTATTGCTACAGTGTCCGTTGCGTGTGCATGCAGCATAACCAAATTGAGAAGCTGTTGGTTAGTTGTAATGAATGTTAAAAAATATGTTTTTGGCAGCTTGGAGTCTACATTTCAGAATAGATCGGAAAAAGAAAAACTAAACTGTGTTTCTTGAATGCGTTCTTTGATAGACTTTATGTGTGGCTGGAATTCGACAAGTGTGTGTCGTTGGCCAGAATCAGGCACATCCTGTGGACCTGGGTACAGGCCTGGATGTATAATAATTTGTTCCACACTGTCAGCCAAATCCACACAGATACTCTTTCAGACCCAAATGTTCTGGATGAATGCTGAGTTTTATGGTTTCTGTGGACATTTAATCTAAATGTATACAGAACATTTGTGGGAAAAACTCAAACATTTTCCTAGAATTACTTTATTCATGGTTGACTTTGGGACGTTATAACCCGCTTATGTCAGATCAAATCACGTTAACGTTATTTCATTTATTTGAAACCTACAGAAACCTATTTTAGGGTTACTGCTTGATAAGAACTACTTGTTCTTATCGTGAATAACAGAAGCTCATAGCGGCTTGGTGTTTTCTGTGGCAGGTCTATTGTTTGTCCAAAATATTTGTGGGATTTGGTTTTTTTTTTGTTGCTCTGCCTGCATTAGATCATTTCGTATTTCCAAACGCATATTCCTTTGCTTGTGGTCTAAAATTATAGCTCCCTTAGGATGTGACCCCTGAGCCCAGAGAGGCCAGTGTTTGGGCTACTCTCCAGACTTGTAGATGAGCAATTATACCATCAAAATGATAGAATGTCATTCAGACTTTTTTCCTTTTCCTTTGTCTTGTTTTTCTTTTCTGCTCCCACTCATTCTTTCGCTCTCTACATCCCTAGTCACCTCTGCCTTCATTTTTACAAAGAAATTCATTTAGCTCAGAGAACCAGATTAAACGCCTTGTGCCCTATGCCGCCGGCCTATGCTCTCCCGTGACCCTGAAAACAGGAATAAGCGGTTAAGATAATGAGAGAGAGAGAGAACCAGATTAAACGTGTTCGTGTTCTTTCCTGATATGATTGCTGTGGAGTGTGCTTGTGTGTTAAGAACTGATGCCTTGTGTCTCTCGGCAGGTTGCAGGGAAAGAGTACTCCCTTTGGGACGAGCTCCTGGTGCAGGGAAGAAATGAAGGACAGCAGGAAATGACAGTGGAGGAGCTGCTGAAACATGTCAAGGTTAAAGCTTAAACACGCACACACACACACACACACACACACACACACACACACACACACACACACACACACACACACACACACACACACACACACACACACATAAAATCTATTTGAGCTAGACATCACACCACACCACACCACACAAGATCATTACAGGCTATCAAGTGCCTGAGCTGTTTCCTTCCTTTCTTTCCTTCTCTCCATCAGCACCCAATCACAAGGTGCCCCACTTCCCTAGTGACCCCACCTTCCTACTGACTAGGGCCAGCTGATACATTTCACACACCCACACACACACACACACACACACACACACACACACACACACACAAACACACACACACACAAATGATGCTGAATTTTGCAACATACTGGTTCACTTTGACAGCTTTGAGCATCATTAGTGAGATCTAGTATGGAATGAGGTAGAATGTGGTACTTAAATTCAAAACTCCCAAAATATAATAAGGATATACACTGAAGTACCAGAAAAACTGGTACTTGAGCCTATGGAAAATACATAGCAACACCACCTATGCACATCATTGGCTGCATCCGTCAGTGCATATATGGAAGCTTCTACAGTTATCATGATTTTGCAACCTACCAAGTATTAACTGGTACACCAGTTTTTCTGGTACTTCAGAATATAATATATGTGTATTTTATATATAAAATTTACAACATATTTTGTTTATTTGTTAGATTATTTCATGGTAGACTACAGAAATGACCACATGTGTAGCACCTGGAAAAGTTGTGTTGTCTCTACATTTCAGGAAAACTATAACTTGACCATCACAGCTCTGTTTTATGGATCTGCAGTGTTGTACGCTGATTATTCCGATCACACAGATCGACTTAAACAGAGGTGGGCATTTTTTTACACATTTCCTTTTTGCAGTTTTTTAAATCGAATCAATGTTAATTCTTTCATATATTCCAGATTAACAAAAAAAATCTTGAGGGATATATTTTTTTTCTTTGTTATTACTATTAGATTTAATTAAAATGGATTATTTGTAACAGACACTGTACCTAATTTTCACGTTAGGAGAGTAAATGTTGATCCGTCTTATGTAAAAATGTTTTCATTTAATGAATGGAAAGAAAATAAGAGTTTAATGAGGTTGAGCAATTTTATGAGGCAGAATTTTTTTTAAATGTGTAATTTTAGTTTCATCAAGGCTGGCTCAAGGATTAAGTATGTCCTTGGGCAACAGCTGTGTAATTGAAAACACAACATACTGTACTGAACAATTAACATCTAAACTCCTTATTCTAGATCGGCTAAAAGTACAGAAAATTCCACTAAATATCAATATCAGTCTATCTATCACTACAGATCCACAGCCAGAATCAAACATATCACTCATGACATTGTGCAGTCCTGTTATGTCACATCATATGGTTAAAAGTCAGAAAGGAATTGTACCAGTCTGTTAATGCTCCTCACTCTCTTACACAAATCCCTCCGTATATGTGGATTCTGGAGATAATGGGAGGTAACCGTCCTCCTTAGGGACTGTGCGTGTCTTAGCAGCTTTAAAAGATGAGCAGCTTGATAATCACCAGTCATCATATTAACCCTCCTGCCTTTGCACCTGTCGAAAGAGTTCCAGCTTCTGTCAGGGATCCCTTTCCTGTTCTGGGCATAATTTTTGCAGACAAACGTGAGGACAAAGCAATCCGATTCATTTGTAGCTTCTATACCAGCAACACTTGCTATATTCTGTGTTGACATTGCATTTCTGAGCGAATGTGAAAGTGTTGGAGTGACAGTAAAGGAAAGCCTGTGTAACACCTCATCCAGGAGCACAGCTGTCATTGTGCCTTGTAACTTTCATTTGCTTGTATTCTATTATCCAAATAGTTTACCGTGTGTCTGCAGGAAGTTCTGCATGGAAAATTAGCAACATAACAGAGACTTCCTCTGTTTTCCTGGCATGATGGTGACCTCCCTCTTCCTCTGTGATCATTTACAGCATAAATATTCTCCATGTGAGCCCTAAATGCAGTTTACAGTGGTAGTAGTGTCCTCCTGAGAGAAATGTTTTCTTTTCTGCAGAGTGTCAGAAGTTGTCCAGATGGTCACCAAGACTGAGATTCCAGCTCACAAGCAGATGCTGGAGATCATTCCATCGTTCGCTGAAGATGAGGACTGTGAAAAGGTTCCACCACTTAGGTACCTCTTTAGATGAGGTCAGCAAGAATGGAAAGCAAAATAAAATCTACAGCATTTACCGTCGGCTTTATCGTATTGTTCTAATGAAGGAAATACTGTTCATTCTCTTCTCTGTTTTCAGGCTCTTAATTAGCTACATACAAGCGTTTGCTTTGTGATTTTTCTGAATTTGTCTCCCTGACATAATCATGATCATGATTATAATCACAATCTATTATAAATTATTTAGATGTCCTCAGAATTACTGTGGGGTCCAAAAGTCTGGGCATTTTTTCCCCTTTGATTTAGTCAGATTAGTTTGTAGCTTGTAAACTGTAAAAATTGTAAAAAAATAAAAATAAAAATAAATAAAATAAAATAAATAAATAAAAATAATAATTAAAAAATAAAAAGGAAGCAAATGTTCAATATCTTGAATGTTTAATATTTAAGATTCTGATTAATATTTAAATTATTCTAATATTTTACGATTTTTTAACTGTATCCAAATCTTGCGATATTGATCATTTAATTAAAATTGTACAAAGATTTCAGATTTTCCTCATGCCTAAATCTCCTCTGTTGAAATATATATTCAGATGACATCTAAAGAACATACGGTTTTGGACAAACTTGTGGAGTCCATGCTTGAGTGCACTTGTGGAGTCCATGCTTGAGTCTTATTAAAGCAAAAAAAAAAGACAGAGACATAATAAGTACTAAGAAGCTCTGAAATTCTACTTTTCACTCAAGTTGTCAGTAATATGATTTGTAAATTTGAAAAGAATGCAAGCTGGAAGCTTTTTCACTGGAGAGAGAGAGAGAAAGAGAGAGAGAGAGAGAGAGAGAGAGAGAGAGAGAGAGAGAGAGAGAGAGAGAGAGAGAGACAGAGAGAGAGACAGAGATGGAAGTTAATGATCTACAGCGATCCAATATTCTCTTAAAAATATAGTATGATTTAAACTCATTCACAAATAAAGGAATTTAAATTAAACAAAAAGTTGTTGACTGCTTTGTATGTCCTCTACATAGTGAGACACTGTGACACCTGTAACACTGCCACTATTCACCCCAGTCTTCTGTTATGCACCACTTAACACACGCTGCTATCAGCTTATCACATGTAAAGACAATAAAGAATACTCTAATCTTGTCTGCCCATTTTATTCAGAAGCATTTTACTTAAGTTATATTGTTGACCACTTTGTTATGCTCATATCTTGCATTTGTGTATAATATGGAGGGCGGGTACATGCATTGTTAGTAATTATATTGGGAATGGCTGAAACAATGACACAGGCCCATGGTAATCTGTATTTGCCTGTAATTGCCTGTATTTTTTATTTTTTTGGTATAAAGTGTTGTGGGCTTGTCATTGATGTTTAGGTAGAAATATCTCATTTTATACCTTAAATCAAGTCTTTTGCTTGACTGATATGGGTCAGTGTGATAAGATGGCATATTAAAAAAATACTTAATGAATTCTGAAATCTGATTGGTCAGAAGGGGTTTGTTCGGGGTTTTTTTTAAAGCACGGCTCTGGAAATAGTTCTGGCTGTTATTCAGAAGGTTATCATTTTCCTGTCTGTAGTGACTGTTTATACACATGGAGTAGTATGGCAGATAGTACACATAATCTAAGCCTAGTAATTTCTTTAAAATGTTTAAATTTTTAAAGAAACATGTCTAATCAATGATATAAAAGCTTTCTGCAATAATATTTTTATGTAACTTTTATGCGTAACGTTTGTAAGGGATAACAGTAAGGGATAAAACCTATAAATTTATGTTTAGATTTTTTTTTGTCTTTGTAAAGCTGCTTTGGGACAATGTCCATTGTTAAAAGCACTTTAGAAATAAAATTGAATTGAATTGAATGTTAGAAATCTCCACTGTCACCACTGTCAGTAAGATTTTTATTGCTGGGCAGTGGATAGAGGATTTTGTATTTTCAGATTTCTGTGTAATATAAATGGGGTTTTTGTTTGCTTGTTTGTTTGTTTGTTTTTTGAGCCTGGTGAGGGGTCAGCTGTTTATAGTTTCTATAATGTAAGTGATATCAGGAATCATTTGTCTCAAGGATGTTCCCCAACATTAAATGTAACTGTAAATGACCTTTCATTCATTCATAAATTTAAATTTGCCATCATTACAAATCAAGGGAGCCTCAGAGGGTATAAGGGGGTACACTTTGGGGTGGTAATCACCCTCTGTATCATGTCAGACCACATTAAACCCACCGTAGTGGATTTCTTTTTTCCATACTCCCCATAGTGCTTTATTCTTTACACAGCAAATTTCTATTCATCAGACCATTCAACCATGCCAGAGGATGAGGTTTAAATCAGTGATGTGGTCTACGCCAACTCAGCTAACTAAACCTTCTAAAAGACCTCAACATCTGAATTTGTTTTAAGAGTATCATGTGTATGTGTGTCTGTGTGTCTGTGTGCACATGTGATAGAGTGTATTTAAAAAAACAAAAAAAGAGGTTAAGTGAGTTTGTTCAAGGTTCAGGCTTTCTTTTTTACCATCTGGACACAGTAGACTGATCCAGCCACACTCCCCCTATTTCAGAACACACACTTGAAACACACAATGACCTTCTTGCTGAGAAGCCAAGCAGGAGCTCAAAAAAACTCCACTGCAGGCGTCTCCGATGAGGTGTTGACATGACCATCCTCTTCATCCTCAAACGTAAACATCACTGCGAGGCTCCCTTCTTCCTTTGAAACTTCTAGCCAACCAGATGAACCATCAGCAAACCTGACATGAGCACTGGGTTAATTATGTTAGCACACAGCTGCAGTGGCACAGTGAAACTAACACACAGTTACTATGACAGCTGTGTACCTAAATTTCTAGATCAGACTATAATATCAATTGTGAAATGTTTTTTACATTTAGAAATAAATTCAGTTGTTTTTATAATAACTATTATTTTCAGGATTTATGCACATACAGTTTGGTATTTGGGGTGCCTACCAACCCACAAACTTTGAACAATGAAAACCCAGTCAGTTCTTTGTATGCCGCCTACTTCAGAAAACATGGGCTTAAATGCTCCGTTCAGAATCAGTGCAGTGATCTACGTCACAAACAAACTCATTGGAATGATACCGTGATCCATCTGAATATGTCCACCTACCATGTGAATATCTTTACTTGTGGCTTAGAATGACATTTGTGAAGGGGCAAAATTAACGTTGAAGTTAAAGTAAATGCAGTGCTGTCCACTGTACTGCCCAACACACATTGTTACATCAGCTCCCAGGCTTAGAGGACAGAACAGCTGAGTGGATAAACTTAATTTTTGATGGCTGCGGTCCCAGTCTTGGCTACAGTCTGCTACATATGTGCCTGACTACTTTTATAACCTGGGTCAGTACAACATGGGATGTTATAGGATTAAAAAATATTAGTTTTTTTTTTCAGTTAATTATGACAATGAATTATTTCCCCCACATAAGTAATTCAGTCCATGTAAGACAATGATGCGATTAAACTGTGATTTTAGCCTAACTATGGAGATTCAAAGCAACTGAGACAAAACTTTTTTGTACGATTATTTTAACATACACACTTAAATATAAAAATGACTCATTGAAGTCTCATGAACTCATTAATATCAGCTGAGATATATAAATCTTATAGTGCTTTTTTATGCGGAAAACCCAGCCAGTCTTGAACCATCCAAATGACCCATGGTGGACATGTTGACCTACATCCCATCAGCCAAGACGGCATCTATGTAATATGTCTATGGGCAGAGAGGGCGATGGGGTGAACAGTGGCTCATTATCATTTCAAGCGCTGAAACCAATCATTTGGAAAGCTCTTTTAGACAGCTGTAGTATTTAATCCATGTGGTATTTTAAACAAAGAATGGTTTAATGTTTTTTGTGAATGGCTGGACACAGATTGTGAAATTCTTATTTCCAACCTGCAGCATTACTAGTATATTAAAAGTATTACACCATATAAGGATGTCACCTGCATATGCGTATGACCAGCTTTGATACCTTGATATAATTTTCAATTATTATATGACATTGTTATTAGCGTAATTCTGTATCGGTTGTTTAAGGGATACTACTGTCATTAAAACCTACCAAATCAGATGTGATTCCAAGACATTGATATACTCCTGTATACTTCTGTGGATATTATGCAGTTCTTAGCTTGTGTGAGGATTTGGGTATCAGTAAGACCACAACCAGTGTTTCAGGTGTTTAGATTTACATAACAATTTACACTTTGAAATCATTTTTCAAACAGTCTTTGTAGTATTTTCCAGAAATGTTTATTTCAGTTAACATTATTACATGTACTTTTATTAAAAAATAATAATAATTACGCAAATTATTGTCCCATCTGAGAATACGTTATGGCAAGGTCTTAGATATAGCCAATAATGTCATTGCATATAATAGGCTGCCTGCTCCCACTCTTCATGAGAGCACTGAACTGGTAAAAGTCTGTTTCCAGCTGGTGCAGCCCAGTGTGCGACTGGTGAAAGAAGGGCTTTGGAATTTGAAACCCGACAGGACATGACATCCGCTTTGTGCAAGGCTCTACAGACTTTCCTCGTCCTTCTATTCCCTTGGACATGATGGCTAGTTTCCGCCTCACGTTAACCAAAAAGTCTTTGGCAAGTTTGCTACTTGGGCTGGGCTTTAAATCAGCCACGTCAGGACACTCAGGAAGGTCCATCCAGTTTTTAATGAGGTCTGCAAAGCTGTTGTCTCCCAGCACGAGAGGCTGCCTGTTGCGGCCTCTTGTCAGCAGGGATGTGGTCCAGTCCTCAGGTTCACTGGCTTCAAATGAGGTCCAGCGTTCCAGGCACGCATCCGAGGTCGATTTGGGTCGAATGCGGTTAGTGCGAACACAGGCAGAGGAAGAAACACGCACATTCCTTGTGCGCCGCAGAACCACACCCTCATCCTGCCAAGATGCCTCAGAATATCCTGAATCAAAATCCACACTCATCTCACTACATGGTGAACCCTGAGGCAGATGACCGACTGCATCTTCCTCGTCCAGTTCTTCCTCCAGTGGACTCGCCAGACAGCAGGCCGAGTCGTAGGTGCTGCCATCACTGGACTGGGAGATCCGCAGACGGGCCTGATGTTCCCGCTGTAGCGCTCGCCGGTGCCGAGCTCGTGTCACTGCATAAGAGCACTTGTTGGGTTCACTGGGCTCCCGCAGCTGCTTCAGGTCCTGCAGCGAGCGTATCATGTACCGCATCTGGTCCCTGAAGCAGTCACCCGAATTCCGCACACACAACTGTAAAAAAAAGCAGAATGGAAAGAAAGAAAGAAGCTTTTAAAACAAGGAAACTCGTTACAACACACAAGCCCAATACATGACTAATCTTTTCCATTGATTCACATAAAAGGAGTCCAAAGTTAGCTAGTACACAGAGCAGCTGCACTTCACAAGCCTTAGAGTAGATAACCACAGAACATTTGGCATCCATATAAAGACAACCAGACATCTTAGTAGGAGAAAAGTTAAACAACAGTGTGAGTGTTTAAGATTCAGCACTCAGGGAATGCAGGCATATCCGAGTTGGTTGTGGGAGCAGGATGTGAGTAGGATACATCCCTGCCTCCTCGAGAGGAGAGGAAAAGGTGGAAGAAAGTAAAGCATGACAAACCCCTGTACCACAGGCCCGCGGGTCATGGGGGAAATGACATCACTTTCTAACTACGCAGTACAATGTAGGCCATAGTTCATAGTAAAGATCTGATATTCTTTCTTTAAGAGTGTAGCAGTGGAATAAAGCAGTGCGCTATAAAATAACACATTTTGTTTAACAAAACTTATACACAATGCAGTCTTGTGACTCATAGTCACCTGATCATATTTCCACTGAACCAATAACTCTCTCCAGGCCCTTTCTTTCAGATACAAAGCTACAGTGCAACCGAGGGCTTTTCCAAACTGTTCCCAAAATCTGGATCCACTTTTCGTTCTCTTGCAGATCTGCTAACATCATTTGATGCTTGTGTTCTGTGGGATGCCAGTGACTTGCATTGGTACGGTTCGTTTATAGCCTGCGGTGAGACGTGAGGCACAGTTTGGAGACCACTCGGGGCTGTTATCACAGCTGCGAGGAATTAAGTATTTGGCTGTAATGGAGATCAAGCCAGCTGTGGCTTATGGCCATGTAAAGCATATGCGAGTTGGGTGGAGGATGTTTCAACTCAAATGCTTTCCCAAGCAGTCAGAGACATTCAGCAAGTCTGACTCTTTACTTCAGACTGATTAAAAAGAAGTCTCACCGTATGTACAACGAAAGTCTACAGTCCAGCATGACTTTAAGATGCCTTGCATAGGAAGCCATTGCCAAGGATGCCTTGCAATATATTTGAAAATTGATGAAGCCCTGAGATAGGAGTAAAAATTTCACTGTAATAATCTGACCAGATGTTCGGTATTGGATGTTGATGGCGCCATAGTTCATCAAACCACAAAAACATCTGTTTGCATACTGTAGCTTTTTGAGGTGTTTTTATTGCAAGAGTTAAAACTGTCACAAATAATAATAATAAAAAAAGACTTTATACAGCCATGCAAAGAACTGACAAGTACAACAGAAGCACGGCTGCTGGGACAGTTTGTTGCTCTACCATTTGGTGCGCCTGACAGAATAAACACACACACACACACACACACACACACACACACACACACACACACACACACCACACAGCAGACTTGTGTTTGTCCTGAACAATCATCACATCACTGCCAGACCTGGAGTTTTGCAGTGAAATGTGGTATTTTGCTATAAAATCTGAATTAATGGGTAAAATAATGAATATACTAGGCAGACCCAGTAAAATATATCAGTATAAAATGTCAAACACTGTAATAATAATAATAATAATAATAATAATAATAATAATAATAATAATAATAATACAGTCTACATGTAAAGTCTTGTCTAAGATACACAAGTCCAACAATCAAAACCTTATAATTAGACACTCACCATGTTGTCGCGCGTATTTGATCCTTTTTACTTTTTAAATCTGCGAAGAGAAAAAAAGAGCATTATTAAGCATTATTTTAAAAAACCCGAATAGTGTTTAGTCATCACGTTGCTGTTGAGTGTTGAATACTACCTCAGATTTGTCGCAGTGAGATGAAGGTGAACTTCTCCGCGGCTCTGCAGTAAAACACACCGCGGTGCTGCAGATTTCGGCGCTCGTTTGCTCCACAAAGCTGCGAGAAAGCGGATTTGAGCGCACCGTTCGTTTGCAGTTACTTCACTCTCAGCCAATCAGAGTCGACCAGCCTCCAGCCAGCCAATCAGCAGCGAGCTGAAATGTGAGCCTGATAATAACACTTCTCACCTGAACACGGGAAAAAAAAAACAGCACCGTTAACCGGAAGCACGTAGCAAAAACTCTGATCTAATAACATTTGCATAAATTCTTTTTAGTTTTTTTTTTTTTTTATAAAATCAATGAGCATGACACCGTAATCCATTATGCAATTATTCTGTTTCACAGAATTACTTTTGTCAGTTTTAGTGTTTCTATGTTAAAATTATAAATGAATTATTAATGACATTATTGTTGTTTTTAATTAAAAAAAAATAATTTTAGGAAGTTGTTTATTTTTAGGCCTAATTACAACTAATACTTAAGTCCTGTCTGCGTTTATTTTAAAATGCATTTAAATGTTTGCATTTAGGACATTTGGATAGTTTTTTTTTTTTTGTTATAAATAATTTCTTATTAAAATCAGTATTTTAATTCAGCGTGCCTTTGTTATAAAACGTGTAAAACATTTCACAATTTGTTTTGGCCATTTGGCTGTATGTGCAGTTGTGTATTTATATTGTAAGTATTTTCATGAAAATGACTATTTTAATTCAGTGTGCTAAGTTTTAGTTGTAGTTTTAGTGTACTAGTTTTACTTTAAAAAAAAAAAAAACTTTAAAAGCTAGTAGCTTTAAAGATATTCACCGATTTATTTCGACTTGTTAATATTTTTGGGTTGTTAATATAGTAAACTGAAACAAAAACCTCATTTTAATAGGATAACTGAAAAAAAAAGAATTATGTAAAATATGCATGATATAAAAATGATGAAACTTTTTTACTGCTCACACTGAATGAATGTTATGTTTATTTCTCCTGTTGCACAGCTGATTTCTTTTCCTTTGAAAAGAAAAAAAAAGTCTTAAACTAAATACAAGACTGAACTGCACAATATAGCAAAACTATAAATGTAATATGTAAAATGTAACACAAAAGTAATAAAACCTTTTCCCCCCTCTATATTTACTCTTAGACTCATGGCCAAAGAGAACAGGCCTGGGTGCACACTGGCTGCCATCCTGTGTTTCTCTGGTGTAATTGCAGTCATCTTCTGGATACTGCAGCTCTTCACACATATTACACCCCTAAAAGCCCTCAATAACAATATAAATGCAAAGCAACAACAGTGTCCTCAAACATCACTTTGCTTAACTGCACACTATCTTTCAAATGTCCCTGGATTAGCAGCAACGCCTTGAGAAATTCCACACATTCCTCTCCTCATGTGTCTGAGGATTAAAGATGCAAATACAGGCTCAGGACACAATTGTACCACTCTGGGTTCATTTCTAGCTACATTTTACTTTTACTTAAAGTAGTGACATGTCGATATTTATAAAGTAGAAGAAAACTGCATTAAATGGGTGTGCTTTTAGTATCTCATTTAGGATAAATCTGGAATAACTGTGTGGATATTGAATATTTCCTTTTCATTCAGATGATAAAATTGGCGTGGTTGTACTGTATAAGGAACAAACCTGGAGCAATGTAACCGATATACAAAACTCTTTGCAAATGCTTTGATGGGTTAATAAATGTGGCGGTTTATAAGTGCAATACTTTTACAGCACTGTTTGTCAACAACCAACAACAATTCTACTTGCCAGAACTAAAGACTCTTCCTCACGTATTGCAAATGGCTCTGCAATTTAAATGCAATCAACTGACACTACCAGCATATGGACCTTGAACGGCTAGAGGTTTGCATCTGAATGCTGATGCTCGTCTTCCTAACAGACTGCACACAAAACAAGACAAATAGTTAGAGGATGCCTGTGTAGTTCAAGTGCCCATTTTACAATGGGTGATTTTAATTTCTTGTTCATAGACTATGGCATGTAGATGGTGCTGTTGATGGTGCTGCACTTATAGGTCGGAGCACTTTATTTAAAAAAATTGTGCCTTATGGGTGAAAACAGGCACAAGTTGGTACTCTGTTGTCCAGTGGTCAGGACCCCCACAGAACCAGCACAGATCAGGTACTATTTGGGTGGTGGATCATTCTCAGCACTGCAGTGACAC
>JAOVVH010000023.1:8218863-8247085 GCA_028566435.1 Scorpiodoras heckelii
TGCTCTTACCCTGCTAATTGAACCTTCACACTCTGCTCTTACTGGTGCAATGTACAATTAATGAAGATTGGCCACCCAGTCTGGTCCAATTTAGCCATGAAACCTCCCACACTAAAATGACAGGTGTTTCAGTTTCATTGTCTAACCCCTGTACATACAGCACACTGTAGAAATAAAATACACACAAAAACATCATGTTTTAATATCTTTGAAGTAGTTATCTTTATAAAACATTAAAACAAATAACATATAAAACAAAGATTTTGGTATTAAATATTTCCAGAAATAGAGCTAATAAAGCTGTACATGTTCCACACACTAACCCTGACTGTGCTGTAAGACGAGTGAAACACTGACAGATCGTGTAGTGTTGCGTCACTCATCCACACCTCAGTGCTGTTGCTCATTACTGGCTGTTTTCAAAAAGATTCACTGCTGGTGACAGAGTACGATCTGTCACAGGCCAAAGCTAATCAGGCTAATCAAAATTAACCTCCATGTTGTCTCCCCCCCCCATCAACTGTGGTTAGCATTTACGGTGCAGCTTCTACACCGTCAAGACGAGAAGAACGTCAGAGGACAAAGAGAGCAACAACAGGAAAATGGCTAAATGTAGATGTGGACTGGACTGGCCCTTTAACAGTGGTCTTAGAAATGAGTCGTCATTCCTCGAGTCTCTGGCTGACCTCCCACCACCTCATTCTTCTTCTCTCACCCTGTTTTTTTCCCCTCTCTCTCTCTCTCACTCTCACTCTCACTCTCACTCTCACTCTCTGAGGGAACACAGCCACATCCCTCAAATGTTCATGTGGACGGTCATCAAGCATGCCTGTCTTATCAGATCAAAGTTCACAGAGTGAAAGTGCAATCATGCAGGCATTCACACAGGGGTGGAGAGAAGAAACAAAAACAACTCTAACAAACAGATCCAGTTAGGCTACCCATAGGGCTCAGGAATATGTGTCCTCGCCTCAGGAATTTACAGCCTTCAGGCTTTCTAGGTGTATATTAAAAACCATAAAACCTATCTAGCAATGGATCTGATTCATAAATGTTAACGCTTTACGAGGAGAACCGTAAAGAAAAAGGGCATGATTTAGAAATTGTTTAGCATGCTTTAACTTGTATGGGCATTGGGCCTATACTAGCAAACAAAAAAAGGTGACTCGAATAATGGAGAAATCATTGGATGTAGGATCCTGAAACAAATGACAAAAACTGAAACTTGCACATAAAGAGATTTTTATGTTGATTTGATAGCATTTATACTTTATTATACAGGATGTCCAAAAACTCTCTATCAATTTGAAAATGATGAGCAAAATCCACAAAACATGACACAGCGGCTTAGAAACTGTGTTCAGTGTAAAGAACATATGTTGTAAATAACATATACAAACTTAAGCATATTGTTGATGTCCAAAAAAACCCTTTTCTTATTTTTCAACCATTCGAACATGGCTTCCTTGAATGTTGTGTGAACATTTCATGGTGAATGGACCAACAGAAATCATCCATAATTAGACTGGAATGAAATCTTCAAAATAAAAAAGGCAACTCAGAGCTTGGCAATATGACGAAAAATGTTTATGAGAATTTTTTGTATATCGGTCGATCTTAATATTTATCATTACATAGAATTACTTTTTAAAATAATTACTTTTTTGACATAGAAAAACTTTTTAAAAGAATAGTTAAAGGCAAAAATTTAACTTACCAATACAAAATACAGATCACTACATTTCTTTTTTATGAGGTTTGAAATGTTAGAACTGATTAAAAAAAGGAATATTCAATATTTATTCAACAGTTGCCATAATGTACTGCAGTAATTCCAGGTAAACATGCCTGATTAAGTATGTATGATATCCATGATATACTTAGAAAAGCATATTGCGACATGATGTGTCCTAATTCATCGTGATGATTATAAACATTGAATTACTGCCCAGCTCTGAGTTACCTTGCATTAAAATTAAAGACTGTTTTGCCATCTCCTGTAAAGCTGCAATTTTGGAGATACTTGCTTACTTGCTATTATACAGATAATTTTCATTTGTTTATTTCTCAGACACTAGTTTGATTTAGAGTAGCGACTGGTGGAGAAACAGTAGCTCAGTTGATGCCGTTTTAGTCAACATGGAGCAGTGGCTAGCACAACATTGCACATTCATTGTTGAAATGTTCTTTTAAAAATGGCGACTCTGTGATTGCTACTCAACAGCTATTTCTCTTGAAGTTCAACATTCCTCATCAGGGTGCTGTGCCCTCTCGGAACACAATTAAAACATGGGTTGAAAATTTTCATAACAACGCTTCTGCCTTCCAAACGAAACCACTCTGCAAGCCAGGTACAGGTCGAACAGCAGAAAATGTTAAAAGAGTGTGTGTATCTGCAATAAGGAGTCTGCATCGTTCAGCTAGGTGAGTCAGGGAAACCTGACGAAATTTGAAATGAAATAACACGATAATGAATTAATTGTGTTCCGACAGGGCACAGCACCGTGACGAGGAATATCGAACTTAATGCAAAATAGCCGTAGAGTAGCAATCACAGAGCTGCCATTTTTAAAAAAAGTTTCAACAATGAATAATTGATGTGCTGACCAGTGCTCCATGTTGACTAAAATGGAATCAGCTGAGCTGCTGTTTCTCCACCAGTCACAACTCTAATCAAACCAGCGTCTGAGAAATAAGCAGATCTCTCTAGCTCACTCTGTAAGTCATTTTTGTGTTAGAGTTTAACTGTAAAGTGATTCAGTTTTTAATGGGTAATAGGTTTTAAAAAAAACATCAGATGTAATGATATCAGACAATACTTGAGGTTTCAGTATCACTGTGGGAAAAGTGGTACTGAGTCATTTCCACTTAAACTTTAACTGTTCCAAAGGCATGGCTCTGTCATACTGTCTGAAGAGCTGAACTATTCTGAGCAGCACAGGGGTGAACGGCACTGACAACACCAGCTTGAGTTGACCATGACCTCCTGACTGGAGAGTTGTTTTTCCAATTCATCTTCCCCCAGTGACAGAAAACAAGTAAAAAAAAACAAATCAATGTTTCTTTTTAAGACAGCAGCAGGTTAGTACTCTAGGAGCAAGCTCAGTCCTCTAAAGAGGACTTCAATCTTGCACCCCAAATCAAAGGAATAAATAATAAATAAATAAATACATTTAGCAATTTCAGTCTTTTAAGGCTTTTATGCCAGTGCTAACAGTGTCAGTACTAATCATAAGTATCAGACACCTAATCATCGATCCCTGCTTGTACAAAGTTTTCACTGGATGTATTAAAAACTGAGCCGAGATCTTCCAATGTGTTGAGTATAAAGACAGAGCTAAATAAATGAGTAACGGTTTGCAATGCTGGCTGTAAGCATGACATTGGGCTTCGCACAGGCTTCTTGCTATTAGTGCTTGGCAAAGCAACGAGATGCAGAAGGCTAACCGGATTTAGTCAGTCGTTCTGTTTCCTGTGTGACCTTTCCTGTTTAAAGTGTTGGGTCCCAGGTTATTAAAGTTCAATCAGCGCTTGATTAAGCATCAACACGCGCTCGAACATCAGAAGTGTCAGAGAACTTCATTACCGCTATGTGGTTTCTGACATTTCTTCAAACGCAATTTGCAGCCTTGGTAGAACCCAAGGTATTATCTGTACCCCACCTCCAACTGGCTGAAGCTCGATACTCAAAGCAAAGGAGGGGAATAAATCTGTCACTTTATCACCACACAGCTGTTAGGACTGTATAGTAAGTCGATCAGACCAGATTTTCCTCTTTATATTAACTGGAGGAGCACTTGATTATCTCTCTCGCCCCTGTTCTCGCAGTCTCCTGCTCTGTTGCAGGTGTCCCCACAGACTGTAGCTGTAATGATGTCTCCGGGGCACCATGAATAAACTGTGTCTCCAGAGTTGCTATAATCAGCCAACTTAAAGCAAGCCCAGAGGGAATGCTTGATTAAAACCTCTGCTGCTCTGTGCGTTTTATTTCACTTGATTTAGTTATTCAAATTCTCTCCGTCCTCTACATTCTGCTACATTAACCAGTCCAAAATGAAGTTGACTGGTGGTTCCAGTCACATCCAGCACTAACCACTTTGAATTAGTTTGTTCGGTTCTTCTTTTTCTCTCTCTCGTTCACATACAACATCTGTTCATTTAAATGTATGAATATTCTGCGTCTTAGAGATCACGTCTTTAAGGGTTAAAGGAAAGTGGTGCTCATTCTTTTTTGCTGAATTACAGCTTACCTGTCTGTGGCTACTCTACAATTAAATGACCTTACCTTTGACTTGTTTCTGTCTTAAAATTGCAGGTTCACTCACACAGTCACTACCAACCTAGTGTTTAATCAAAAGTGAAACACTTGCACACACCACTAAAAAAATTCTTCTTTTTTTGCTGTGGTTTCACAGTTGATAAATTACAGTGCATCATACGCAGCAACAAACAGTCATTAAAATCATTTCATAAAAACATTTAGCCACTAACAGACAATCACGTGATAGCAGTGCAATGCATACAATCAGGCAGATACAAATCTTTACTTGAGTTAATTTTCACATCAAACATGAGAATGGGAGAAATTGGCAATGGCATGGTTGTTAATGCCAGACAGGTTAATTTGAGTATTTCACACCCAGATATCCAATAAGTGGCAGTTCTGCTCCGTGACTGAGAGGTGAAAACCTAGATGGGTTTAAGCCGATAAAAAATCTACTGTAATTCAAATAGCCACTCTTTATAGTCATGGTAATCAGAAAAGCACCTCAGAATGCACACCACCACACTGACTTCCACTCCTATCCTCCAAGTACAGGGAATGTGAGGTTACAGAGGGCATTGCTTCACCAAAACTGGACAGTTGGAGAGTGGAAAACAAGCACCTGGTCACCTAATTCTGGTTTTCTAGAAAACTGCCAAGTTTCAGTGTTCACTCAATTTAGCCATGCTTAGCCCAACAAACATGCAACAAGAAACAAACAACATCAGTGTGAAATTCAGTTTGGTTTTGTTATTTATTATACAGCCATCAGAGAGAACTGAGAAGAACTCTTGCTGGCTTTTGTCTGAAACCTTATGTCAAAGAAGCACTTGATATTTTCTGATACACCTGCAAGCAGGAGGTCCTTCAGAAAGCATGAGGACAACCGACATCTTTTTCTCATTACAAAGCAGACAACAAAAAAAATCAGCAGATGGTACAAAAAAATGCTTGTCATCAAATCGGTCAAAAAGAAAATGCTGCAACACATTTCATGATTTCTTATCCTGCCTAGGAGTATTATCTGATACAAATTAAATCCTTTGTAAGACATACTGGCTGCTTGAAAACTGACAGAATTCTGAAAAGAAAAAAAACAAAACAAAACAGTACATAATACAGAAAAGCAAAGCAATAAAATGCTTACATTTGTATTCAGAGTTAAATCAACAATATGAAAGGACTGCAGTTCACTAAAAAAAACAAACAAACAAAAAAAAAAAAAACGTTACAATGTCCCTGTATTGTAGGACGTCCAAACTGTGTATTGGTCTAATCCACAAAAACCCCTCTCGTGCATTACGCCAGAGAAAGCAGTCTGTGGGTGGGATGAATAGTGAAGTGGAACAAATGATGAAATGTGAAAGAGAAAGTGGGTCAGAAGCCCATGGCTGCCCAGTCTTGACTACTGCACTGCAGCAACAAAGCAGCCAGATCCTCCTCCACTACTCTACTTACACCATTTCACTTATCTGTTAAAAATGCGGTAGCGTCTATGCTGCTTCATGCCGCCGGGCTGCAATTTCCCAGCTTCGCTTTCGTAAGCAACCTGTCCAGTTAAATTTCTCTGACTGGCACTGCTAAAGGAATTTGCAAAAAAGGTTCTGTGGATACTGAGGTGCTGGAAAACACCACGAAGCGCAGGTAAAGGAGGAAATGTTATTCAGTCGAACTAAAGTGCTGGATTACTGCCTGGTCAAATAGGCAATTGGTTTAAACCGGCAAAGTGTGCAGAGTCTCAGCTTGTTAAACAATTTCTCAACTCCGCTGTGAAAGAAAGTCACAGAGAGAAGCCAAAAACTGAAAAAGAAAGTGAGAAGGGTTGCCACATCCATCATCGTAATACCACTGTACTTGTGATGCAAAAAAGAACTGTCTCAGGATTTTGGTATTTATGCAGCTTTCAAGACTGCAGAGCTTTATGTAAAGCCTTAGGTATTTATTTAGTGCACAGATTCCAAACCCTGGTCCTGGAATACTGTCCTGCACGTTTCAGTGTGATTTACCTAATCATCTATTTAACAGTCAGTCCTTGAGGTAAAGTGGGTGTGTTTTAGCTGGGAAAACACTGAAATGTGCAGGATATGCAGGCAGGGGTCTTCAGAACCAGGGTTGGGATCTTGTGCTTCAGTAGGCTAAGGATGTACAGTATTCATTTATTTATTTATTAGGAGTTTAACGTCATGTTTCACATACAGTAGTTGCATCCATGACAGGAGAGGTTCATAGTTTTCACACTAGGTTAGGTTTCACACTCATCAAAGGGGGAATTTATTATCTCTAATTCGCTTAATGTACATGTTTTTGGACTGTGAGAGGAAACTGGGACCCCTTGGAGGAAAGTCAGACAGGCATCGGGAGAACATGCAAATTCCACACAGCCAGGACCCAGGCTGCCCTGCTGGGATGAACCCTAACCCTAAGACAAACAGCTAAGGATGTAAAACCCTATCCCAAAAATATTACACATGAGCTCAGTTTGTAACATCACAAAATATGCTTGATGGCTTGAACCTATCATTCCATTAGGGTCAGTATTAGTGGATGATGTGGTACCTGCAAACTTTAAGCAACAGAATTTACATGCTAAGCTAGGTAGCAACAATTTATTTTGGCATATGTGGCTACTGTTGAAAAAAATCAAAACAACGTTCTAGTTAACTACAGACTTGGGATGATTGATTATAGCACTGGGAATAAGACAGATTACAACTACCAAGGGAAACATTTAAATGTCTGTCAGAAAATACAGTGTCTGTGTGTTGTCTAATTTGTATCCTACATGAACATCGATAACCTTTTGCTTGACTTCAGAGCAATAAAAACATCTTTCTCGGTCATTGCTGTTCAACACAAAGCACACGCATGTGTAATTATTATAATTTTATTAACTCATTTCCTTTATTTCCAGTTCTGACTCTAAGGCACTCTTTACCTTGTTAAAGCATTAAAAAAAAGACTAAATGCTAATGATTGCAGCAACAGTCAATTCCTAACCAGCATCTAATATTTCCACGATGTAATAACTTCTATCTAAAAACAAGAAAGATCTAAATTACCTCTGGGATCAATAAAGTATCTATCCATCTATCTATCCATCTATCCATCCATCCATCCATCCATCCATCTTATACATGACAGGTTACGTAAGTCTGACCACACCCCCTTCCAATACTATCGTCAATTGCTGATCTTTAAGGGACACAATAGGATGAGGGCACATTACATACATTCTTACAAGCCGTGTTAACTAGCTAGCCAAATCTAGTGTTTACAACATGCTGTGAGACTATGGTGTGTGGCCCCAAATGATGATTTTGTTTATTTAAAAAAAATAAAATAATGCATCAAATTGGTGCACACTGAGCAAATTTAGGCAGTTAGATCTATGAAGAAGTCCAATTTAATCATAAGCATACTAATTTTATGGCTATGAATGGTGATGGCACAGCAAAATGGTCACACCCACAAACTTTAACAGTTGCCAACTTATCAAAACAAACAAAAAAACATGCTAAAGCAAACTTCAGCCTCAAACTAATTACGCAGAAGTGGTTGTGTTCAACTGGTTCATTTTTTTCAGAATATACAAAATAAATTATTCATTTAATTTTAGTAAAGACAGACCTACTTTGAACTGAATGTAGGGTTGGGCGATATGACGAGCTTACAGATGTCCACAAGCTCTCATTTTGAAGAATATTACAAGCCCATATTTGCCGTTAATATAGATTTATAATACAGTATTATTACAGGTAAAGAACATGCTAACATTACAAGTAGCCAACTTGCTCCTTAGAGGCTGGAAACAGTTATGTTGTCAGAGCGTGTGCATGAAAATCTTGCATGTCTGACGCTTAGCCAGATGCGGCAAAGACCTTAACCTTAAGAATCACATCTCAGACCTCAGAAATATCACAGTAGCTCTGGTTAGAACATGCAGTCGTATTTTGAAGGGTTAAAATATGCTACCGGATGTGTTGGCAGTACTGATGTCAACGTGTCTGACTCAGAAACCAAACATAATAGAGCACTGTTTTAAAGCAAGGAGACAAGGGTCAGACACATGGACTTTAATGATCCTAACTAACTCTAAGTTAAAGTAATGTTAATTATCAATGAAAACTTCTGCATGGACATCTGTTTGCGGTCTTACACTGATAACAGTAAGACTGCAGTGGATACTGTAAAGTTAATGTTACTTACCTCAAATCAAATGGTGTTGTGTCCTTGAAATGCCTCATGTCCTGGATGAAGCCAGGTGACAAGACTGTGTGTGTGTGTGTGTGTGTGTGTGTGTGTGTGTGTGTGTGTGCGTGCGTGCGTGCGTGCATGCAAGGTCAGGGGAGGGGGTCTGACTGGTAGTGACAGATGCTTTGCCAAAGCAATGAGGCAAAACAAAAGAATGTTTATGTTATTATGAGAATCGTAAAATATTTTAAATTTATTATGAAACACTGGCTGGACAAATTTAACTATGACAGGCCACCACATCAAGGTGATTAAAGGGAAACAAATATACAGTACAGCTTGTACAGCAGCAGCCAGCAATAATAGTTACTCCAACGTGATAACTAACCGTACTTTTCTGACACATCAGCTCCCTGGTTTTGGTGAATAAATGGGCACTCAGTTCAGCATATTCATAGCTGCATAGTTTTTAGTGGTTTAAAGTGACATATTCAGGGGTAATTTAAACGGCTATCAATGCTGCTAGACACTCACCCACTCGGCACTTACTTTAATCCAAATGATGACTAATTATAAATTTCAAGAAACTCGCAACATAAACAATAAACGCAGCTGAGGCATTTGGCTCCTCTAAAATTCCCCTTCCATCCAAATGCGACAAATTAACTAGCACGCAGTTAACTAGCTGGTAAACCATGACTCAACCTATTACATCAGTTTCTGAGAATTCTAGCATGCATACAATCTACATGCAATAAACACATGTATATACAGTGTAGACATACACTCACTCATATATGACTATAATCAAGTCACAGGCTCTATATGAATACTCAGCTTGGTATTACTGTAACAGAATGAGCACAATGACTAACAGTTACCTGATGTACCAGAACACTAAGACAGGGTGATATGGCAAAACATGTCATGTCATGACACCTTCACAACACAGCATGACAAATTTCGGTCTGCAGAGGTCTGGCCCAAAACAGCTGAAATCTTTAAAACAATCTAGTATTTAACAAAGACGCATGAAAAGAGTCTAAATTTGATTGAGTTCTTGCAGCAAAATTAGTTTGCTAATCTCATAAAACAAAAATATGTATTGTTTCATAACCTTTCCTCATATAGTCATTATAAAACCAGCCAGTTTGACAAAATAATCATATGGTGAACGGTTTAGAAACACCACGAACTTAAAAACACCTTTCATGGTCGAGTACGCTTAGGTAGGCAGCGTTTTAGGGCAGGTTCTGCTTGGCTTTCTTTCAAAATGACATATTTTGGACAGGAAGTAAGTTCAAGCTAGTGCTCCAAGATAAAAGAACTGGTAGACAGAACCGTCACTCTACATGAGGTACATGTTTATGTAATGTGAATTAACTGCAGTTAAATGCTGTCCAAGAACAACAGGTCAAAGCAAATGTGTATTTTAAGATAAAATTGTAAATGGTAATCCAAAGAGAATTATCATTATGTAAACTTTACATATTTATATCTATCAGTTTTCATCTCCAAGTTTGTTATAACCTCCAAATATTTCTCTCTGCTTCAACAAATGTGTTGGAACTTAAGGTTATGTCTCATTAAAACTTCTAGAGACAAAGAGCTTCTCTGAGATGATCCTCAACTACACCTTAGAGAATACAGTTAAAAACTGTTGGCACCCTGTGGGTGGAGGACTGACTCACTAGCGCCTAGTTAGAAAAACCAACATCCGGACCAAAAAAAATGCATGCTGTGCTTTCATATCCTTCAGTTTATACCAGATACGAGAGCGACACACACACACGGCATGCAAAATCCTTATATGGTGTTTAACCATGTAATAAGTGTGTTTCCGTTCATATAGATGATTTTTGCTGTTAAAAATCATTGCCTGCTTCATCAGTTTGCCTTCACATCATTGTGAAAGGTTTGTGCTTATATCCTGCCACACCTTCAGCTAAACTGAAGTTGTGTTCCCAATGAAACCACATGAAGAGCTACACTTGACTGACCTCATTAACATCAGATCTTAAACATGTACTCCCATAATCACATAAGGCAAGCAATAATCTGTTCAGAAAACATCTGTCTCGTGCAATCCCTGCCATTAAATCAGCTCTGACTGATGAGTTTCAGAATAGTTACATAAGTCTTAGGGGTGTGACAATACAGTGCATCTCAATTTAATATATCTGGGCAATGAAAAAATTAAAAATAAAGTTGCATAATAAAGTAGGCTATTTCTCATAAAATACAATGTATATTATGTGAGATGGAGTAAACATTTAAATTCAATCAAGCCACACTTCCACCTCTGAAACAGTAGCTTCCTCTTTATCAGGAATCAGGAGAGGATACAGGAGTTTTTCTTTTTTTAATAAGTTACTCCTTAACACACTGTGTGCCAATACATTACTAGCATACTAGCATTCTAGTGTATTAGGTTGAGAAAAATAGCAATGTAATCTTTAAGGTGTGGTGTATGGGGGCACTTCCGGTGTCTTGGACATGCCAGTGAGTGGTGGCCTGAAAGATTAGCGAATATCACAAACACACACACACATACACACACACACACACACACACACACACACACACACACAGACACAGACACAGACACAGACTCTGCTGCATTCAGGCAGCCTTTCCTCACTGATTTGATCCAAGCTGTAGAGACTAAAGAACTCACTGTAGAAATTAGGAAGTATGTGCTCGGTATTGGAGAAAGCAGGGTTCAAAAGCACATCAAGGGCTACACAGAGTTATGTGACTCTAAGAGGCACAACTATCTAACAGCAGAATAAGAAAACAAGCCCTCTCGTGAGTCACACCAGTGAAAGCTTTGACATGTTTTATTTTGTTACATTAAAATACACAGTTTTTCTTCGGTTATATGCTACTGAACAGATCACACAATAAGTTGTCATTATGCTTCAATTAATGTACCCGATGTACAAAGTTTTAATTAACTGAAAATGAAATCCTAAGACGCATAATCAGGCAATGCGTGTTTGCTTGTATATCAAAAACATTTATGGGATTCTTAATCATTACACACCTAATAAATATGTATAGAGAAGAGACATTTATTAAAGGTGCAACAATACACAAATCCGAATACGCTACCCCCATGTACTCTGGGAAAAGATGTCTCTGTAACCTATTCAGTGAACCTATTATTATTATCATTATTCATTTTTGCATGTAAACAGAAATTACAATGCTGTATCTTTACTTGTAGTAGAGACACATGAAACACACATCAGTTCAGGGATGTGCATAGTTTTCAGAACATCATATAGAAGAAAACCTCAAAACGTCACTGCAGGAAAGGTGTCCACCACATCACTCTTCTAGTTGGAGCATATCAAATGGGGTCTTATTTCCTTTGTTTGTACCCTACACAGGTTATAAAAGGCACAATGCTCTATACAGTGCCTTCAAAAACAGCAGAGAAACACCTTTGGAGATTATTATTATTATTATTATTATTATTATTATGAACAAGAACAAAAATGACAACAATAACTGCAATAATAACTGGGGGGGGGCACACGACTACTTGTGCGTAAGAACATAGTTGCGGTGCCAATATTTTTTCTCAAACACATGGATGTATCTGCAATCACGTAGTTGGGGTGCCAATACTTTTGTTCGGACATATGAGTATGTGTATGTAAAGACACAGAGGGGGGGCTAATAGTTTTGATCAGACACATCATTGTGTGTGTAAGCACATAGTTGGGGTGCCAATACTTTAGCTAGTAGGCATATAATTGGGGTGCCAATACATTTGATCAGACAGGTGGTTGTGTGTTTGTAAGCATAAAGTCAGAAAGAGTGTAAATACATTTGCTCAGACTGGTCATAGTGTGTATGTAAACTTTCAGTCAAGCTGAAGTACTTTTCCAAAAAGTCTCATCTAAATGAATGGGACCAAAAAAGGAGATGAAAATGGGTGTGGCAGGTGAACGAGTGCGCGGATCCCTTAGCTACATAAAAGCATACCATTCCTCAACGGGCCGGATGTTGCAGAGGGTGAACGGTGTCGACATTCCGAAAACTGTGGCAGTTGATAGCTGGACAAAGAACGGGCAGAATAATAAGAATAATACGTTCGGATAACAATAATAATAACAATAATAATGGACAAAAGTCTCTGCTAATGAAACAAACTTTAACTTAAAAGTTTATCTACTGGCATATTAAAGGCAAAACTCATGAACAGTTCTGGTTCTTTTGGCAAAAGCCCTAACAAGCAAATCCATATCTTCTGTTATTCATTTTTCATGAGCCAAAACCACTAAATGAAGAGAAAGCAATCTTGCATACAGCTGAGGAAACACCAATCACCAGCGTAAGAAGCTTCGGAAATGCTTCGTTTTAGACCTGTACATGTTGGCACACAGTTGAAAAGCTGAAATGAAACATGAGTTATGCCAGCACAAATTCCTGCTGCAGACTACTGGTTGAGGCATCTGTATCAATGAGAAGATGGAGAGGGGCCGAGAGGGTCAAATCAAGAAAAGAATTCCAGTGCAAAAGTAGACAAATTACAGCTTTCATCAGGTCGCGATTTCTTTTTGAAAAATCTGTTTTACATTTTGCCAAAAACTCTGTCCAAAATGTTTAGAAGGGATCACCTCAAAACCCAGCTGGGAGTGCTTAAAGAATCCGAGTCAGGGAGGAGGAACACTTTGCTGTTTCAGAAAGTTTGGAAACATTGAACAACGCATACTCAAATGAATTAAGGAAAAGCCCAGCAGAGACATCGTCATCATTACTACAGCGAGACTGGGTGTTTTCAGTGCTCCTACAAAAAGCAAACTCATTTACACCAACACACTGCACTACATCTCCTAGGCTTTTAATGTGTCGATTGTTTGTCCTAATAAACGTGATATGGTCTCAGCAGTTTCCTCTCTGTGTTTCATTTCCATCCATTTCTTTGCTCTGTATAAATGGCAATGACTAGATGCATTCTTTGGGAATCCCCTTCCTTTTCCAGTGCGGCTTTCCGATTAGGATATCCTGTCTTGGTCAAGACCATGTCTCTGTCAGCTTCTCCAGCAAACTGATGACAGGAGAAGCAGGAACACGCATCTAGTTCGGCTGAGTATTCCAACCACAGCTGTGATCAGTACCGGCTCACTTTAAACAAACAAGGCTTCAGACTAAATATTCAATCAGGAAGCACTTTTAGTATCGGTCGGGATGGTGCACTGTTGCTCAGATCACTTAGATGATTTTCAGCAGCAGAAACTACACCGCTGTTGGTGTGAAGTGTTCAAGGAAGGTGTAATATTACTGATATTACTGCTTGAGCTGCCCACTTGATTGGAGGTGCCGGTCCCAAAGCCTGGGAGTTCGAGCCAACTGCAGATGTAACGGACTTGCTAGCAGTGAGCTTTGATTTGATAACCAAAAACAGATGCATGGTGTTTATGACTGTGGATGACTAAGTGAAGTCTAGGACAAAATCTATCAAACCAGGTAACTTCATTTATACTCAGTGCTGTTATCAACATTAACAAACTCTCAAGTATTAAATACTGTTTGAATCTGCTTGCTAGCCAACAGTACCATTAGCTAGCTAGCTATTTATCTAGTCAACTAAACTTCTACTAGTAATGATTCCTCCTCCACTGTCACAGACGACTGACTATAAATGCTCTGCAGAATGATAGAGTTATTCTGTTATTATTCTGTCCAACCTGAAAATTAGAAATCAGGAAATACTGAAGGGGTGAATGACAAAGTTGATTGGCAGATACAAATGTTGCAGATTAAAGTGGAGCAATTGGGTGGGCGGAGCAGAAATTTGGGTGGCCAGTGACCTCCCCTACCCGCTTTCAGATCTAGCCAGGATTTTCACTACAGCAGTAATACAGAGTGACAGCTAAAATTAAGGATTTTGTCTGCACAGCATTCGCTGGCAGTCAAGCTACCGAGACTGAGAGAGGAGAAGGCAGGCAGCAGATCTGAGCGTAATAACTTTGAGGTAACTTCAAGAGCTTTATCTGCTTCCTGTCAAGGTGTTTAATATTCAATTCCCTTTGAGTGCATCTAACTCACCTTGGCTAAAAATGTATTCTGTTCTCAAAATACATTCAGGTTTCCTCTTTCAGTGCTGGACCTGAAATCATTAAACATAAAGTCTATCACTCATACATGACCTTAATACAAAAGGCTGAATTCAGGCAGGTGTGTGGTTATTTTAGAGT
The DNA here is from genome assembly GCA_028566435.1 of Scorpiodoras heckelii. Lineage (NCBI taxonomy): Eukaryota > Metazoa > Chordata > Actinopteri > Siluriformes > Doradidae > Scorpiodoras > Scorpiodoras heckelii. The sequence continues at coordinate 8,233,531 of JAOVVH010000023.1, forward strand.
CTCGCTGACCACAGGGAAGTTGATCTGCATCAGGTAGTGAACATGTCTCATAAATTCATTCATTCATTCATTATCTTAAACGCTTATTCCTGTCCCCATGGTCACGGGAGCGCCAGTGCCTAGCCGGCGGCATAGGGCGCAAAGCAGGATCAACCCTAGACAGGGCGCCAATCCAGCACAGGACACACACTCACACACTAAGGGACATGCAGACTCCATACAGAAAGGACCCAGACGTCTCATAAATTATTATTCTATTTTTGTGCAATTTATCTGTATAAAATTAGATTGCATATTTGACAGAAGTCCTGATCTTTGATGAAAAGAAAGAAAGAAACATACAGACAAAAATAAATAAATAAACAAACAAACTAGCATTTCCCCCTAAAGTTGCCATAATTATTATTTCAGCAGAGTCTACTTGAGACGTTATCAGGACAATTGTGTGAAAACCGCCGATCAGTGAATGGTCTGCTCTATTTCTAGATGCACCATTTTAATCCTTGTTAAGTACGCACGATACCTCAGTAAGAAGATGAACCAAATTCAGCAAGGGTATTTACTGATGGCACGGACGCTGGTGAAAACACCATCAAAATACACAATCACAATTAATTTACCAACCATGCAGTGTAAAAGCACTGTAATACAATGACAGGAACAGGAAGTACAAACTGCCACCATTGGTTCACTGGCATTGTAATCAGCTGAATGAGTGCTGAGAGATTAAATCAGAGCTACACATATTTTATATATCTAATTTTGATACAAGGCATGAAATGTGGCTGTTATGAAATATTTTTAAAGGCTGTAACAAACACTCCCAAACCATTTTGTACACTGGTACTTCTGATTGTATTATAGTCACTGCAACATTTCACTGAAAGATGAGTCATTCAAAAAGCATTTTAAAAACTAATTTAGTGTGCATTACATAAGCCAAACCACCCTCATATCTCTTTAATGAACATTCTTAAATTGTATGTTTATATCTTTGAAACTAAAATCACCATTTTTTTTTGAAAATCGTGCAACTTTCGATTTAACAATGCCATAAAAATGTCCATTGACGTACCACAATCACAAGAAGCAATAAATACTGATACTGTTTATATCACTGCAGTACCTTTGCAACCAATCACGTATACGCCCTGTACATCAACCAAACCTTTTTACTGTGTTCTGCATTTATTCTGAACAGCTTCGGCAGTCCTAGGGCTTTATGTTTCATACAAGCACAGTGAACAGCAGTTTTGAGAATAAATAAATGTCTAATAAATTAGACTTGGCGCAGAATCTTGAAATTAAATATACTATTCAATATTCTTTCTAAATAAAAACACTGAACATTTACTTTCTGTGATTTACATATTTCCAGTTTCTAAAACATTTTCTTTATTTCTAAACACAGAAAAAAAAAAACAGATTTTCAGTTTGGTCTCAGACTCAGCCACTGTATGTTAAAAAGCCTGTCAATGCAACAAAACCAAAACATCACAACAGTCAAAGAAACCCAACTACTACTGCAAAAGAGAGAGTTTTTTTGTATAGCCTGTTAACATACCAGTAAATGAGGCCACAAGGAGATACAGACGGGTAACACGACTTCAGAACAAGATGGGAAGTGAATGCTGCTCACCAAAGCATAATTTATTAACATAAATATCACAAGCTGGGAATTTTAAGATGCTATCTTTTGCTTAATCAGGAAAAATTAACTAAACAAGTTGCATTAATGCCACTGAATTCATGTGACAGAATGTACACAAAACTTTACCACTATTAAACATAAAACAGGAAAACGTTAAGTTAAAAATATGAATGTATGTTGTATGTGATTCAATATTTCCCAGGGTCAAAACTATCATTTAATATACCAAATGTGGCATAACAGTAAAGCATTTGCACCATGAGAGACAGATCACCAGTTCAAATCCTGATGATGACGTAGCCACCTGTAGTGAGGATCCAAGAGAACAAAACTGACCAAACACCACTCACTGCATACAAACAGTCCATGGGGTGGAATCTGACCTGGACCTGATTTAGTTCCTCCTACCCGGGCAAAAGTCCAGGGGGTGGAGACAATTCAGTGTGTTTCAGGCTGGATAAGTGTGTTGCTTCATGCTGAACTGCATCTAGCTCCAGCCCCTGGACTATCTCCAATTGGCCATACTCTCTGGATGGGAGGGATGGGATATTCTCTTTCACCTGTCAATCATAGCAACACAAGCCAATCGTGGGCATCTCTCACCTTCCAAAAAACATGAGAGTAGGCAGACTGGCTATGTTACATTGCCTCAAGGTGTGAGTAAGTGAGTGAGTGAGTGAGTGAGTGCATGGTGCCCTGTGATGGACTGGAATCCCATCCAGAGGATTTTCTTGGCCAGTGTTGTTGGGATTGGCTCCAAATCCACCAAAACCCCACCCAGGAAAAAGCAGTTACTCAAGATGAATAAATAAAACTTGCCAAAATGCATGCCAGAGTCAGAGACACTGCAGTTTGTTTTGCTAAATTGCAAAACATAACAAAACTGCAATGTAATTTCAATATACTATGTGTATACCATTACATTATCATCCCATTTTATTTTAATCGTTGTAATAAAGCTTCTGTATCCAACCACCATAAATTTCTCACTTGCCTTAACGATAAAATGCACCACCTACCACCGCCATAATGAGAATTAAATGATGATAGCAACACTCACTGGTATTTTTACCACACTGCCAGCACTACATCTGAGAGCATCAAAAGCAGCAACTGGGCTGTATTAATTCAACTATTTGCTGGCAACTGCGATCACGATTTCAGTAAAAGACACATTAATTCAGAGAGCAGGAAAATGCTGCCTGCACCTTGCTGAAAGAACAGCTACTGTGTACAGCTTTGAACAAATTCCAGCGGGTACTGCAAGACAGCTGCACAAAGGATGGGAGTGAGCTAGACAGCAGAAAATATGAGCAAAGAAGAGTATGAACAGATGTGTCCACAACCAGGGAGTGAAAATGATTTCTTGGAAGAACTGCACGTCATCAGGTTCCTTCAAATCCGATTTAAAAGGAAAGAAAAACAAGACTCTTCTAGAGAAAGAGAGAGCCACCAGAAAACCAAAAGATGCCACGTTGGAGTGGCTGAGGAGGTCTGGCTCTAAAGTAGGCGCTGCAAAGCCAAGACTTCGTCCAATTGCGGCTACTGCCAGGCACGGAGGTTTGTTGGTTTCTCCATCCCTCCCTCTCTCTCTCAGATTATAAAGTGTCTCTACTCTGCATCTTTTTATGAGGTGGCTACTAGCCACATCTGCTGAACAGCTGCTTCCAGAAAACACAGCATTCAGTAGTTTCTCGTTCAGTTATATATAAACCATCTTACATCATCTTGAGAAAAGGGAAATAACAGGTTCGCTGTGACTTGTAATCTGCTACCTGCTGCCTGAAATTAGTGAAGATTGAATTATCACTAAAAATACTTTCCTTTAAAGAATTTTCCCCTGATGCATATTTCCTGACTACATTAAAGCAAGGACCTCAGCGCGAGCAGGAGACAGAAGTTGAAGAGGGCAGAAGTTCAGCTGTGTGTGTGTTGGATGAGCGCATGCTGGCACACTGCTCAAAGTAAGCCAAAGCTAATGATCAGACACACTTCATGTGGTCCTGGAGATGGACAGACATCACCATGGTGACTCACACACAAATCACCAGGCTATGTGTTGGAATGTGATTACATAACCAAGACGCATATGGACTCTCAAAACTACACACACACACGCACATCCTGGCTTAATCAAGAATTAGTATTCACCTGAACAATCCACAGTCAGGTCCATAAATATTTGGACATTGGACAACTTTACTGTTATTTGTGCCAAGTACCACAGAATACTGGAGCTGAAATTAAATAATGACTATGAGCCCAAAGCGCTGCCTTAATTTGAAAGCATAAACAACCTAATTAGGTGAGGGACCAAAAGAAACTGGATAATTGGCTGCCCAGCTGTTCCATGGCAGGTGTGTGTTATTCCTAACACTGTGCCTTATGACCAATCATTTGTATTATAGTATTTTTTAAGATTCTGGTGGTTTCACAGTATATGAAGACTTTTTCCCTTTCTCTATTGTCAGAAGCGCATAGAATATAAAACACAATTTAAATGTTATCATGCACATGTTACACACTTGAATAAAGATTCAGCGAGAATTATTATTTTCTTCCTTTACTTGGCATTCTGCAAAAAAGTATATAACATATACTGCACTTGCAGCAAGAGGAAGTAATTTGGGACATGACCAAGATTTATGATCAAACAAGAAACATAAGGAAGTAAACACAGTGCAGTGGTACTCATGGCAAAGTCTGAACGTAAATGACCAATCAGAAGCCGCTCCCTTTGACATATCACCTTCTTCATAGTGACACGACTTGCCATCTTAAGTTTCAGTGTGGGGTCTTTAAGACACATTTTGTATATAACCCGTATTCCAACAAGTCCCGCCTTCCTTCACAAGGGATTAGATAGTGGCGCCAAAAATTACTGCTCTCCGATTGGCTAATAGTTCATGAGGTTAAAGTACTAGCTAATAATAAGAGTACTAGGGTGAGATTTGTATACGAATATGGATGGAGACAGAAAAATCTCCAAGTATAAAATATATAAAATGGCGGGACCTGGCGGAGCAGCCAGAGCTCCTGAAAGGAGATGACAGGGAAAGCTGCTCCTGAGAACAGAAACGTGGTGGCAGGGCGACAAAGAGTCTGAAATCATACAGGAAATTAAACCCAAGCCCAAAAACTAGTTATTCTCTCATTAGCTCACTTACATCTAAGCAGAAAAAACTCTTTCACAATAGTTGGTCTCATCAAGAAAATCCTCCAGGTTGGTAATCAATCGAGCAGAAATACAGAGGTTTTACCACAAGGTATAAACCAGTGATAAGCCTCAGAAACTGGAAGACCACATTAGAGTTTGCCAAAAACTTGTAAAGCATTCTACAGACAGATGATGGGAAAAGAAAGGACATGCGTGGGCATGTATGGCTGATAGTGGAACTGATTCCCTTGTATTTATTGATGTGACTGCTGACAACAGCAGCAGGATGAATACTAATCTGACAATGTGATGGTGCAAATGAAATATCAACCTGAAGGCCCAAGCAAGACACAGCCTTATTCAAACTTAAGGCAGACTACGGAAGGCCTTCAGTGATTCGAGTACCCTTGAATTTTTCAGGGCTTATTTCATGAGCATACTGCCAGTGAAGAACATCTTCATTAGATCTTCTTCACATCTGTGTGTGAAAACTGATCAGACAAAGCACCTGATGCTCTCTCCTATGTTCCTGCAATGGCTCTATGAGCATGGTAGAAAAGAAACTAGGCAAAAACCAGAGCTTGACATGCTCACTGGGTGTGACCAGGCATACCAATTTTCTCTAGTTCCTTCAATAACATGCCTCACCAGCTTGTTCTTCACCACCGCTGTAATCAGCATCACCGTCCTCATAATTCATCCCTTATTAGTAAAGAACCACTGAAAAGCCAAGCAGAGGGTTTAAGTGTAAAGCTCATGGCGGATCATTTATTTTGTAGCTGTTCTTCTAAAGGTCCATCATTAACAGATTATTTATAGTTCATGAGTCCATCTCAGAGAGCTGAACAAATGAAAACATGTTTTTCAAAAAGCTCTGAAACGAGAACAGCACTCTCCCCTATTTAATACTGACTTCAACTCAAGCCAAGTTGTTCCACAAGGCTCAGCACTGGAATATTATTTATGGTTGCTATAGTAATAAAATAATAGTCTTGTACCAGAAAAAAAGCACAGAAACAAGTCCACGCTTCTAAACTTCTGTAAATGCTCATTAATGTTGAACAAATTCCCACTATCAACCTCGTCGATTTTCTTATTTAGTCAAAATAAACACATATGAACCTGAAGACTTATATTGTGTCTATACAAAACAAAAAACTATTTCCTCTTGCTCCATCTCCACATCTTACTCCATTCTTCTCCCCATTTATAATTAGTAGGGTGGCCATTATTTTGGGCTTATTTTTGGTTATTGTTTCATTTGTCTCACCTCTCCAAATGGTTAGGTTTGCTATTAAAATAACGCGTTCCAAGTCTGAGCAAAATATTTTGAAGTTTAGGGGTAGCTCACTGACCCCAAGGTTACACAGTATCATAGTCACGGCATCACAAAACTGCATGATACACACTGCTTTCAGGAGATAGTTCAATAACTGGACTAAGTACAAAAACTAAATCAGTTTCTGTTTAACACAATTTCAATCACATAATCTGGATGTCACATTGTTTCTCCTCAAAATTGTTCAAGAAAATCTGAAAACAATCCCCCCAAAATGCAAATATCAGTTTTCCGTGCTAGTCCTGCAATGACGATTGGGCTTGGCAGCATTGCTGACGAAAATCGAGTTTTTCTTACTGAAATCACACAGGCAGATGACACCTAGATTAAAAACTATCAAATTGTCAGAGTTCTTTTCAACTGGTCAGGATATCTTTCTCGATGCTCGTTTATAACCTGCAGCGCAAAATGAAAGATGAACTGCTGTACATCTTTATTGATCAGGCCACTGAACTCCTGTAATGTGTATTCATCGCCATGACAACAACCGCACCAGATTACACATGAACGAACGTAGCGCCTTTCTCAAAAACAAGGACGCTTTACAGTCAACATACAAATTTAACACCAATCACACACCGGTGAGAAGCAGCAGCCAATCGTGTACAGCGTACTCTCAACCAGAGGTGCAGGGAAGGACAAAGAGAGGACAACACCCATGACAGAGCACCATCCATCACTGGGTGGCACACAGCCATTCACACACTCACAACAGTACACAAGTTCAACATTCAAACAGTCATGGGGCAATTTTGTATGTCCAATTCACCTAACTTGCATGTCTTTGGATTGTAGGAGGAAACCGGAGTAATCCCACGCACACGCGCGGAGGACATGCAGACTCCACACAGAAAGGCCCAGACGCTCCCACCTGGGGATCGAACCCAGGACCTTCTTGCTGTGAGGCAACAGTGCTACCCACCGAGTCACCGTGTGGTCAGAAAACAGTGACACTAACTATAAATGAAGACACTAATGGTATACAGGCCTAATCCTAATCCTTAAAGACACATCTGCATAAGTTTTATTTAATACAATATGGCCGTTTATGACGTCAATGCATAGATAATAATTTTATAACTTTAGTAAATAAACCATAAATATTAAAGAAAGCTATTTTCTTTGTGAGGTTGCCCGGCTCACTGCAGGTCACATGGTAAAATTTCTATGCACTGTGCAGAGTGTCTTTGTGGTCTTTGAGCTACCTGTAAATGTTGGTCAATTTTACACAATTGCAATTTTACACAACGACTTTCTGTCAGATACCTTACCAATCTAGGGGGTGAGAGGTAGGGCAGTGGTAGCTCAGTGGTTAAGACTTTGTACTACTGATCGGAAGGTCAGGGGTTCAAATCCCAATGTGGCGCCACCAATCTGCCACTGTTGGGCCCTTCAGCAAGGCCCGTGGCCTGCAACTGCTCATCTGTATAAATGAGATAACAGTAAGTCACTCTGGATAAGGGTGTCTGCCAAATACCATAAATGTAAATGTAAATGAGAGACTTAGATTTCAAAAGTTGGAAAATAAGGGTCACCCTAATAATTAGCTTTGCCTGCGTCACACACAAGGCAAATGACCTTAAGTTTGACAGCAAAGGGAGGTTCTAGTTTGCTGAGAGAGAATGGAGATGATGTGTTTCCAGCTTCTCCTTGATATTTCATCACCTGCTTGACGTGCTGTGGATTTGGAGGAATTACACTGTCTCTGCCTGAGCATAACATGCAATCACACACACAGCCACTGAGACATTTTAGGCCAAGACTGTCTGAACACCACGCAGTATGTACACACCCCTTTTTATTGTTGGAAAAATGTGGGTGTACTCAAGACATCCTTAAATAAAAAGCAATAACCCTGACTGGCTAGTAAAAGAGCTGCCTTTATTAACTATGTACTGCTATACAGGATATTACGCATCACTTTTATATTACCTCACGCAAAATTGCCAGTTGTCCCAGTACTATGCAAAATATACCCAAGAAAACATGAATTAGAGATTATTATGAAATAGACATCATTGTGGTCACTAGAGTGGTGAGTTAAATGTATGTTTTCATTGTACCACAGGTGTTTTAATTCATAAAATACACCATACTGCCAAAAGTTTCTGGACACCTGACCATCACTGTGGTTGTTTCCTCAAACTATTACCACAAAGCTGGGAGCACACATCTGTATAGAACGCCATAGGATGCTGTACAATTGAGATTTCCTTCAGGATGACGATGAAACTGTGCAGAAAGCAAGGTCCAGGAGGACATGGTCTGCCAAGGTTGGAGTGGAAGAACTCCACTGACTTGAACAGAGGAGACTACATCCAGGTAGACTAAATCTAGGTATGATGTTTAGGTGTCCACAAATTTTCAGCCATATCTGACTGCTTGGTGTATTTTGGCTGACAAATGCCAAGCTGAATGCATCCTCCTGACCTACTATATCTAGCCCTGTAAAAGGACTGCAGTCAGTCATGTATAGACACTCAGGCTACAGGAGTGCCATAATGATGCATATTATAATCAATGGGTACTTGCACTGCTGCTTAGCTCTTCAAGCTGAAGTTTTCCCTCAGGTAGCGTTAATAATGGGACATGACAAATTTACATTTCTAATCACATGCCTTTAAGAGTACTACAGCACTCCACTCATCCCTCCACTGTTGATATTTCTTGCACTAGAGTTGGTTAGCAATATGAGCAAACAGCACACGACTAGTTTTAGGACCATGTCTGTGTCTAACCTGAACATGGTTTAGTGAATTTAAATTTCACACACCAAAAAAAAAACCCATCTGGTGTTAAGTAAAGTTGATCAGATTGTCACTGAAGCTACTACAAGAGACTAAAGAGCTTTTTTTAAAAAAAAAAAACAAAAAAAAACACACACACACATTAGGGAATTTCAGATATAACACAATGAGACAATCAGGGTAATTTCAGAGCCCAGTGCATTACGTGTTAAAGACACCTCGAAACCATTACCTAAAACTACTACCAGCCTCTTTAACGCTGCCCTTTAATGCGCAGAATAGAATATGACAGACAAACTGGTTAACCTGATATCGAGGAAATGATGGGAGTGATAACACTGGAGGACTAATTTAGCCTGGCGCTTTATTCAGGGCACTCCTATGAATTAATTATACAGGTGAAAATCAAACTCGGTGCAGCTCAATAAAAGACTTGGAGAGGGCAAACAGAGCCACATAACGCTCTGTGGAAATATACGCCTGTCCTCATTACACTGTTTTCTTTCTCTTTTTTTTAAAGTAAAGTGTTAAAAAAAATAAAAAATAAAGCAGAAATTCATTTCTCAAGACAGTTTCATTTCCTCTCTCTCTCTCACCCAGTACAGACACTTTAAAGAGGCTGTTTTCGTAACTTTCAGCCAGCTTTGTAGACACATGTGCAACAGCGTTAAGATTCTGAACTACGAAAACAGACGTACAAACAAGACAATTATTTCACAGTTGTTACATTAGGCACAAAAGACCGAACTAACAGAAGCACCTCTGGACCTGCACAATACAACCAGATTTCCTTGTTGCTAAGACTGATGTAACACACATACACAGGTGTTGATTGTCTCAACACACACACACAAATATATATATATATAATACAGGAACACCAAGCCAATCACAGATTAGCCTACCACAACTCCTGTTTGTCGAGTAAATATTATCTGTTTTCATTTGCCAGTATCGTTTAGTATTGGATATTAGCACCACCAAAATAGCATGTTCAAAGCAACAACACTTTAATGGAGTCTTTTACATGTATAATCAATACGTACTTCTGTGTACAACCTGTGACTAGATAAATACTCTTCACTTCTTCTTGCACATTCATACCTCGGGTTATTCAACATCCCAAACGTGCCCAAGAAGTGTGGACTGCTCGATTCCTCGAGACGCTTACAAACCTACGATTACGCAACTTAACATTAACTGAAGCAGCTGCTAAACATGTCTTGGCTCATCAACTTCATTTAAGGTAAATGTATAAAAGAGACTTTCATCCTTCAAGTCATCACAAAACACAACCCTGTGTACTTTTTATCTGCTGCCTCCCGTTTCTGAAGTGTTAAAGTGTGTAAGCAAAGTCGAGAGGAATGGCATCGTCACCTTGATGAGCCTTTCCAACAGTTACACCTTCAGAAGTTACAGGATCAGGTACTATTTTTAAATCAGTCTTCCTGCCTGCCAAGTTTTTCCACTTAGCCGTTGCGATGGACGAAACAGATGTTTCACTGCTCTCTACCTTGACCTTCACTTGTTATGTCAGGTGCAACAACCATGCATGGCAATAACGCCGAGTAGTTGACCTATTGATTATTATTATTATTATTATTAATATTATTATTATTAATTAAAATTGTTTTTATGAAAAGAAGCCTAATACTCTGGCCAATATTATTATTTCCAGCATTAAAGACCTGACTGTGACTTTAACATTAACTGAAATCACATTTTCGCTCTCTACCCTCTCAAGTTGTACAAAAAAGTTCATGTTGTATTCCTGAAAAATTCTTGAGTCATTGCAGAAATTTATATCACCGTTAAAGGACCCACTGTGCTGTTCATGTTTGTTTACAGATGAGAGATACTTTCACATTAATTTGAGGACACATTTTTAAAAAAACAGGCTAAACAATACACAGTTTATCTGTAAATGTCTACCTCTATATTTGTACTTATTCTGTTGCCAGTACTTGGAAAATCAGTGTCAATAAATGTGTGCTTTTGGAGCCATTTACACCACCTGACCCTCCAGTTATACAACAACAGTACACTGTTGTGTATATCAGATGGCACAGAATCCCTGACCTCATCACTCCATCTGGAAATAAATCCCTGAATGTATAAAGAGGGACTTCCATACAAAAAAATAAATAAATACAGCCTGTTAGCCAGAGGATAAAAAGGAAGTTCACATGCGAGTGTATGCAATTACACTGCAGCATGTGCAAGAGGAGCTGCGTGTGTACAGACCGCTCCCTTTTTCTTTTTGAATAACTGAGTGGATGTTGCACAGCAGTCAAACCACAGCAGTAAAGGTGAGTTTGCCTTTACTGGGAAGCAGTGTCTCGAGATCGTCCTTTCAGAATATCCTCTTTAAGCATTGAAAAGCACTGGGGGGGAAAAAATCAACACAAATCTGCAGTGTGGGTCAGGACTGCTCTTGGCCCTGTAGCGTGTGTGTGTTTTCTCAGAGCACGGAAGCTGTAATGGTTTCTGAATGTCTATGAGCAACCACAGGACCTCAAGCTGAAAAGACTTAAGTAAGACATTGCTCAGACGATGACTCCTGGAGTGCTTACATGTACACGCTTTAGAAATAGCTGCCTCAATACTGCTGACGGTTTGCTCTGTGTCTGTGTGTGTGCATGCGCAGACTCTACAGCAAGACTCCATTACAGCAGAAAGGAGTACAATGATTGGTGCCCTTGGCAAAAAATAAAAATAAAAAGAAGAAAGAAGATAAAATTTCAGTTTGACCAAACTGCTATTCCTCCCTTTTTAATTTTGAATGCAACTTGTGACTAAGGGTGGACAATGTGACAAAAATATCATATCATGATAATTAGGCTTTCCTACAATACACCACAATATTTAGGTTTGCTACAAACAGACAGCAAAATAGCTGTGTTGTATTCTTAAAAAATATATATTTTAAAGCAGCTGTGTAACTGTCTATTTTAAAAAGCCTGTAAAAATTAAATAATTTAATAAAATCTGCACTCGTATGTTTTAGATATATATACATAACATAATGAATTTTGTATCTGAATATAACCTTCAACTACAGAGTTGAACACAAAACTGACTGCATCCAATGCAACTGCTAAAAAATATATATACAAAAATATATTTCAGTACCATGATACCAGAGAAAAGTGTGACAGTATATCATGATATTCATATTACCCCATCACAGTGACCAGCTTTAATGGACTTTAACCAGATTTAAGCAGTAATATGTAGTGGCACAAGACTGGCATGAACTGGAGAAGGCAAGAACAAACAGCACTACAATCCTTCCAGTTTTGGGGTCATAACCTTGATAGACAGACTGTTTTTAGAAACAACACTTGCTGGCAATGTGTGGGCATGTTTCTGTAGACAGCTAAAAACAAAGCTTACGCCTCTTTCTCAGGGACATGCATTAATACAGTCACCTGCTTCTCCAGAGGATCTCCATTAGGGCAAAATCTTGGACTCCTCTCTTATCAGCAGCTCTTCATCCTCCTTCTGTCGTCCTCTGTGTTTTTAGAGGCCACTTTAACAGCTATTGGCCCAGTTAAAAACAGCACCTCAGGGCCATGAGGAGGGATGAAGGTCAAGAACTGACGGGTTTGGTTGTAAACACCGATACAGTACCTTCGTACTGAAAAGACAAGATTTTCGTAACAAATCGCAGTCAAGAACAGAAAGGATTTAATTAACATGCAACACATTCCTCTGTGCCCAGGTCACCCACCACAACTTATGTTTGCATGGTGGCTAGCTGTAGTTTCCTTGAAGCTGATACTGAGGACATGTTCGGAAAAATATTTTTCATAAATCAGTCTTCAGTCAAACTTTTAACACTTTTTAGGAGTCTGTTATGGCAGTATGCAGTGCTTTTAACATATTTTATACATCTGACTACACACATTCACTGGGATCTGAATATCCAGTTAACTGTCTACAGAAATCTTTCTCTTGAGCTATTCATCCAAATGAAATCAGTAGGGGTGTGCCAAAAAAATCGATTTGCATATGAAAATCGATTCTCATTTACTACGATTCAGAATCGATTTACAATGTCCCAAAATCGATTAAAAAAAATAAATAAATAAAACAAATCCGCTGGCTGTCCGCCTAAATACGCGGGTCGTCCTGACGTCACCACGCAGCCGTTTCTGGAATGTACGCATGTGCGGAAAGCACCAAAACAAAGAATACCACAGAAATGGAAATTTTACACGGGCTCGGGTTTACGCAGTAAATAAGCGGTCAGGTGATGCGTTTCGATTAGCGCCAGAAAGATGAAAAAATGAATGCCTAGGAGGTGAAACGGAGGCTGGATTCTGGCTATTACGTTTTGGTTGCACCGTCAGTGAAAGTAAAGTCTGTGGTGTGGAAAAGTTTTGACCATGTCCATAATGAGAATGATGAGCCAATGACATATGAATAGCCTAATGTCGGGCTATAAACGGGTTCAGGCATTTTAAAACGGTGTACTTGTCGGGCTCGAGCCAGGTCGGGCTTGACTTTTCAGGCCCGATTACAGATCTTAATTGCACTTTTTTTTTTATAAAGAGGCACTTTTATTTTTGTTACTTAAGTAATATGTGATATTGCTTTTATGTAACAGTTTCAACAATTCCATCTAAGCATGGATTGTTTAAAACTTAATAAATGTG
>JAOVVH010000023.1:8270760-8287714 GCA_028566435.1 Scorpiodoras heckelii
AACACTAATACTTTGACATTATATTTTGTTATGGTTTCATAATATCGTATCGTATCATATATCGCCATTTATTTTAGGTATATCGAGATATGAGTTTTTTGGTCATATCGCCCAGCCCTACACTGAATACAGTGACACTGAGGTGTAAGCTAACAAACTAACAAAGACTAACAAAGTATGTAGAGAAACAGATGGACTACAGTCTGTAATTGTAGAAGTACAAAGTGCAGCTACAAGTGGAACTGAGAAAATGGACAATGAGTGTAGAGAAAAGGAGGTGGTCATAATGTTATGCCTGATCAGTATATATTGCTTGTATATAGATTGTACCTGTACTCAGAAGAGACACCAATGACCATAACCAAATTCCTTGTGTGCGTAAACATACTTGGCCAAATATACCTGATTCTGATTCTGATCACACCACCTCATCACTGATTAGTTATTAATAAAGTCAAGCCCCATCAAGTGTTATTTATTACACAATGAGGGCTGATGTGATCTCTATTCTATTATTTGTAATTAATTCATTCAGTTCATTTGTTCAGTTTGTTAACCTTTACTGTTATAAAAAGTATGTAGCAGTTTACAGTCTACAGTGCACTAAGATCTGAGAGGGTCGAAAGTCAAATGTGACTCACCGTAGAAGGTCAGATAGCCAAACAGGGCAGCGAGGAAATACATGACGTACATAATGAAGATGGAGATGTTGGATACGTGCTGCATCTTCTTTTTAGATGGACTGAAATCAGAGAGCATTTAGACTATTTAGATCACAAACATGATCAACATGCTGAGTTGAGTTAACGGTGCAGATGAAACAGATTTAAGCACTAAAAGTGAATATGTCAGCAAACTCAGCATGTCAGATCGACTTCACAATAATGAGAATATCTGACAGTTGGGGCTCGGTGGTTAAGGCTTTGGTCTACTGATCAGTAGTTCAATCTCCACTCTACAATGATTGATAAGATAGATAAATAGATTGACAGATGGATATAGAACTCACTTGCGCAGCTCAGTGTAGATGGGCAGCACTTCAGGGTGACACACAAAGGCAAAGGCAAGAATAGGGATGGTGTATGCCGTCTAGGACAGGGGAAAACAATTTTACACAGTATCTTGCTTGTTCTGCTAATACTCCAATTATAAAGGTCAGTCATGCTTTTCTGCAATGGAAGTGCCAACACACAACAGCAAACAGTACCTGAGAGTTGACTGTGAACATACGGGGAGAGCAGTGTGCATCATCTACCACATGTCCATCATGGTGACCATCAGTTAACGGTACATCAGTTGTGAGCAGGTGGCCTGCCGTGGTATTAGCTGAGAACTCCTCGAATGGGCAAGGGAGGTGGAATTTCTTATAGATGACCTGGAGCGAGACAGAAAGTGTGAAAGTTGCACTAGGAAAGCTCCACTCATATTCTTTTATATTCTTTACATTTTAATGTATAGACATGATTTTTTTTCCTTTTTCAGAAATGGTCATTGTGGATCAGACATTATCTGGACGATGGACCATTCTTACTACAGCAGTGACACTGACATAATGGTATGGTAAATATGATGCTGGTCTGGGTGTTGGTGTGTTGTTAACAATTTCATGCATAAAACATAAAACATATGCAGGTTTCTAAACTGTTTTATTACAAATTCAAATTCATTTTCACTTTTTTAAAAATCACTTACAGTAACTGAAATTAGCAAGCATCAAAAGACAGATGAGTAAAACGGGCTTAAAAAACTATTGTTGAAAAATACTTACAATATTACACAACTTAAACATTTTTTTAAATATTAACTAAAAATATTATTATTGATCATTAATAATAACATTTTATTTCAACAATACAGCAATTGTGCAGTGTAGGACTGAACTTATATGACGTCTTGTTTGATAAGAAATAGTAGTGACCAAATCCACGATACAGTCAAGATACGTGACATAATACAGGTGACAACCTTAGACATAAATGCTGAGAGCAGCTGGGTGTCTACATACCGCAATGAGGAAGAAAACCATGCAACTGAGAGAGAAGCCACTGGTGTAACCAAGGTAACCTGTTGGGTGAAACACAAAGCTGCTGTCAGTATAGAACCATCATAGACTAAGCAGAAATTTAATAGAAGAGAAAAATGAGTACACTTCATCCCACACATATTTTCAGCAAGAACCAACATTTATAATTAACGTGCTGTCACAGTTACGCCGAAAACCCTGGCATGTACATTGTACATCACTCCCCACGCTTGCTACAGGGAGGACATCAATCTCCCCTCGGGCTCCGCCTTGGACTTCCCTCCCCACTAAGTTGCCACTGAACCCTGTCAGCCTGGGAGCCCATATCAGCCATATCTAGCCAGTGGTAATTTTGATGAAAATTTTTTTTATTAAGTTGTAGTTATTTAGAATAAATTGTAGTTAACATCACATTTTAGGGTTTTTTTTGTTTGTTTGTTTCATTTTAGTCACAATTTAGTTAGTGGAACTTTAGTAATTGTAGTGTAAATTTAATCAGTGGTTTAGTCATCATTTTTTCAGACAGTTTCATGACACTGTAATGGATTTTGCTCAAAGATTTTGATGCATACATAATTGTTATTGCCTTTAAAGACACTGCCATAACACAGGGTGAGTTGGGGACCAGGATCTTCCATTTAAAGTGTCTTATTTATTCTGTAGCATTATTTATTAAGTAACTAATCTTAATAACATTATAGAAATATTATAATTAAGAGCTGAGAAAGTATTGACAACAGTTTATTTATTGGAAGGCAACATATGCAACATATTCCATTCTCTTATTAGCTAACCAATATAATAGCCTTTGCTTGGATGAAGAGCAAATACTTTAACCTTCCTATTGCATAAAAGCTAAATGTGCTCAGCACTATGCATTGTTTCAAAGCATAAAAAATCATAAAAAACATGACCTGGCACTGGTTTGCCTTTCCTGCTCAAATTAAAATATCATTGTTATCATTGTTGTGTTCCACCATTATCCACCATTTCTGCTCCACACACATTGCATATAGCAATATTAGCACGCATCTTTTGCCATGCACAAACAACTTTCTATTTTTCTTTGTGTCCTCTGGCTCCGTGAGCTGTGATCAAATAACTTAGAAGGAATATCAGCCAGTAGTGATCAGCGACCGATCGATCAGAGCATCCCGAATTCCATCCTGATTGGGAAGGAACACTCAGTCTTTCTTTGGGTTTGATTACAAAAGATGTCCACAGTTCATCTCTAATCTATCTTCCCACCTGATACACCGGTGGTCAAGATGAAATGCTCATCAGTTGAAAGGCCAGCTAATTGCTTTGCTTGACTTTTGTTTGAAGCTGGATAATTTATTAGTAGGCACTGAGGAGTATAATTTGCTCACATGCACAGAACAGGAAATAAAATAATGCAATGAGAAAGATGCACTGAGGCAGTCAGACTGACTTGCAAGTTGTATAACGCTCCCTAGACATGTACACTACAAAGAGTATGAGATGATGGTTTGTAAGCCCTATGTAGTGCACACGGTGCTCAGCATGTAGCGGCTTGGAATTCGGCCTTAAAATTTTTATTTGCGCTTATAGATTTATACATGTAAATGCTATAAACCAGCTATTTTGTTTCGTCTTTATTCAACAGAGGAGAATGAACACAGATTTCCCTGTCATATCAAACACTGTCACTACAATTTAATCATTAAATCAAAACTTGTCGGCCATGCGATGGACTGGCGCCCTGTCCATGGTGTACCCCGCCTTCGCCCGATGATGCTGGCATTGGCTTCAGCCCCCCATGACCCAACTAGCGGGATAAAGCGGAAGATAATGAATGAATGAATCAAAACTTCTCAACAAATATTTATTGTCAAAATTTACATTGGCAGAATGAATACTCCATCTAGCCTGGCTGTCCAGGACTCTCCACAGACCCTCTTGACTACGGCCCCATTCACACCTGGCATTAATATGCGTCCTGGGTGATCAGATTGTGATTAGCCACAATTAAGTACAGGTATGAATGGATCAAATGCATCTTGAAGACACACTGAGAGCCGGTGGAAAACATACATTTGGAGGTGGTCTGGGACACATATGGCCCCAGTCTTTTAGCAGTGTGTAAGCAAATATGTCCTAGGCAACACTGAGGGACTGCCTACTAAACTAACATCCTCTGTGCATCCTGAAGTAGCACACCAGTTGTGCCATATTAAAGTGCTTTCATATTATTCTTCTTTTAATGTCTTCAATAACAGAATAGGCAGGGGAAGTGCATTGCTGCCTCCCTCTGGTTAAAAGCAACTACGCATATTTGCATATATAGCGAGGAAGTGAGATCCGATCACTCGAGACACATATGGAGACACATTCTATTGCCAGGTGTGAACTGACGTCCTTAGAGCTGTCCGCTTACGACCTGATCACCCAGGACACATGTTAATGCAGGATGTGAATGGGGCCTATGTTTCATGCTTTGGGGGCCGTGTGTTAAGGGTTGTGGGGTGATGGGGGTGTTCTGTCACGGTTACGCTGAATACAGCGTGTGACCAGGATTCCCATCAGCCACTGCGCCTCACCTGAGCAGGACACTCATGTCACGTGACTGATTGCACCCAATTCACGTTTTGCTTTTATAAGAACTATGTCTTGCACAACACTAATTATCTAGCTTCATCTTTCATTATTGGGGTGTTGTCAGGTTGTACAGTCTAGTACAGCGTTCCTCTATGCGTGTGGCACGGGGTCAGTGAGCTCAAAAGATGTACGCTACCTGTAACTGTAGGAGAGAAAGAGTGACGAGTGCAGAAGATAAAAGGCTTCACTCACCGAGCTGCTTCATGAGGGCCAAAGGCACAATCACAGTTAAAGTGACCAGAACCACCAGGTACTTGCCATTCAGATACCACTCTCTAAAGCAGAGACAGAGACAAAGCATAAGCATGAAAAACTACACATTTTCAGTTTGAGCTTATGTTGTGTATTGTGTATTCTAATTCATTTGTTTACATTTATTCATCTGGCAGGTAATTTTATGGGTTTTTTTGACAGCTTGCAATTTATGGTCCTCTCAATCAGTCAGGTAGATTCCACAGCAAAACCGGATGAGAAGACAGAATCTCTTGTTTATGCACTGATGATTTACAATACTGCGCAAAAGTCTTAGGTACATGCAAAGAGATGCTATGAATAAAAGATGCCTTCTAAACATAAAGAAATTAAACATAACATGTCCACTATTAAAAGCAGTAAACTGTAATAAATTAAAAGTCAATGTTAAGTGTAAGAACCCTTTGCTGTTTTAAAACATGTTAGTCACCTCAGGTATAATTTGTGCAGTTTTATTAGGAAATCAGCTGGCAAGAGTTTTCTGAGCATCTTGGAGAATCTTCCATAGATCTCCTGGAAACTTTGACTGTAATACTGGTTTCTGATAAAATCAGACAGACTTCATTATGTCTGAAAATTGGTCCATTGTGTAATATGTTGTTTTCTTTAGTACCATACAAATATTTTCCTGTTACTTTTAATTTTCTACCAAAGTAATGTTTGGAATCTCTTTTTCAATTGACCCAATAAAGTGAAAATCACAAAATAAACATTCAAGACAAAATTTGTATTTGAACAAGTTAGGATGCCTAAGACTTCCGCAGTGTACTGTACGTGCCGCGTAAAAGTTCTTACTGCACATGAGGCAGGAGCAGGACGAATTTGGCCTTGTGGTTGTCACGTCCACCCAAGACCTTGAGTAACCTCCAGTGTACAAGTACACAATCACTCTGCAAGGGGATCTGGAGTTGTACCATGTGTTCAGTGCAGACCATGTAGGAGACAGTTCTATTTTCAGCCATTCCAGTAGCTAGTCTGCCCTCTAACTTTGTGCTCTCAGGGCAGGGAAATGACACACGAGCATATCAATGAACACTATGTCAATATGTAAAAATCTTAATATATAAAGATTGGATAATCTTATCAACCAATGAAAATGGATACTATTTGCTATATATGCTACACCTTTCTTGCATAAGTTTAAAACAATTATTTTCATACAACCATACTAATTGGGATTCATGTTGATAAATGTGAATGATCAGGAGGGTGAGCATGAGCAAGCATACTCAATGTGATATCATTTCATTTCACTTTTTTGACCAGTAGCCTATAGCACGTTTATATTTCACTTCCTGTCTTTCACCACGTGAAAACAAAATGGTAAGAACACAAGGGATGAAGTATATACTCAGGTTTCCTGTTTACAATGTTACTGGGTATACAGATGTTACATGTGCATGACAGGGGCAAAACTGCTTTGGTAATCAGTCACAAGTTTGTAGTCAATCGATGTAATAAATGTAGTTGAACACATTGTTTGTAACCGCAGGATTGGTTTATTCTATTAAATCCATTAATAGAAAATAAGTTTGGTAATCCATTCATTCATTCATTCATTATCTTAACCGCTTATTCCTGTCCCCAGGGTCACCGGAGAGCCGGTGCCTAGCTGGTGACATAGGGCACAAGGCAGGATCAACCCTAAACAGGGCAGTTTGGTAAGGATGTAATCAATTTTCAGGATGATAGTACAGTTTTGCACACAAGTGTGTTAAAGCTTTTCTTCAGGCCTATCAACTCAGTGACACTGTCAGCAAACAGTCCACATCTCAGTCCAATTAAAATGTGTTTGAGGTATGTTTCACAAAGCCAGAATGTTCAGCTACTAAACAAAAATTGCCTTGTGACATATCTGTGATTTGTTTATTTGCTGCAAAGTAAAAAAGCTGGCTACACATCCTTTAAGTGTAGTGATTCCATGTTTTGCCAGGGGTTGTATATAAGACATTAAGCATTTTGTGCAATATATTATAACGCTTAAGAGTGAAGAAGACTTGGGGCCAGACTGAAGACCAATAATCCTACTTTAAAAAAATTTACTTATAGGGTTTGGTTAAATGTAGGTGGCCCATGATGTTTTAGCTCCTCAACAGTGATCAATAACATGATGTGAACCTTTTCAGGGTGAAAATTGTTCAAATAAAATGCCCCCACCCAGTTTCATAATAACAATAATGATAACAAGCAGACAGAAGTATGACTGGCTGGTTCAATGCCAGACGGATTTTTAAAAAAAAAAAAAGAAAGAAAGAAATAGACGACAGAGTGCCTCCTACAAGCTGAATTTCACTTAAGGTATTACTTACCCCATAGTGGTGTGTAACATGACCACCACAGAAAGCAAGAGAAATAGCAAGAATAAAATGAAATAAGCATACCAAATTGCAAACTTGTTTATAAAACTGCTCTTGAAATACTGATACATGTCAGGTGATGTGCCCCATATGGATGACATTTCAGGTATAAATACAGTGTACTTCTAAAGAATTTAATAGTGATGCAGGGTGTGAAATTTAGTGTGAAATTTAGAGCCTTGACATGACAAGATATTGGCTAGTGAAATGGTAGATTTTTGTTTTGAAGTTTATTCACTAGGTGGCACTACTCTACTATTGAATCATAAAGAGCTTGTGTAACACGCCTCCTAGAACTTGTCATCAACCAAAAGATCATCATTTTTAGCAAAAAACGATTTTCGAGCTATTTTCCCAAAAAGTGTTTTAGATTCTACCTGACTTCTGGGGGCGCCAGCATGAAGGGAAACACACATCGAGGGACACAAACCTTCTATTCTGTATCAGACATGTGAGGCTACAACCATACCAAGTTTCATGTCCATTTGTCTTAATATGTGATTGATGAAACTGGTGAAGAAAAACATGGAGGAAGAAGAAGAAGAAGAAGAAGAAGAGGAAGAAGAAGAAAAAGAAGAAAAGAAGAAGAAGAAGAAGAAGAAGAAGAAGCAAACACTGACAAGGACTATATGACCACCTGCACTGCTGCGGCGATCCTAATAAGGAGCTGCAAATAAGAAACCAATTTTAACCATGTGTCGTGCAGTTTTTATGTCGTGCAGTTTTTTTAACACCTATCTGTTTTGAACACCAATATTGTATCAAGCCCTCCATACTAAACCTATCCAAATATTTGTTCCAGTTGTAGAGAATCTGTATAAACAGCTTACTTGTTCCATGACTGTTGCAACATTTGCAATGAATATTTATCTGTGGTCACTGACTGTAACTCTGACAACCTGCTGTTCCTGGAAATGCTGCCCGTCAAAAAACAACTGGTTTGTTATTCTCTATTTGTTATCTTAAATCTAAGCAAGTAAATTATGTTAGAAAGCTTAAAAAACATATTACTGACTCAGTTCAGGAGGAGTATTTAAGAACACTGAGCTACCTAATGTCTTACATACCCTTCATCCCTATATTATCCCACTATAAATCTAGTGTTAGTCTTTAGAAAGGCACTGACATTGTTGATGGGTTAATGATGGTTTGTGTGCAGCTTTGTGTAAGTATCAAAGTAAGTAGTCCTGGAGGTACAATCATTTTTATAGCCTGCTTAATGGTGTCTCTTGTAAAGTATGCCATAAAAACTTCTAGTAGTATCATAATGTCTGCAAGGTCATAAAAATACACTTGCCACTTTAATAGGAGCGCAGTTATTCCGTTATCCAATTAGCCAATCACGTGGCAGCAGCACAGTGCATAAAAACATGCAGATACAGGTCAAGGGTTTTGGTTAATGTTCACATCAAACAGATTGAGGAAATGTGCAATCTCTGTGACATTAACTGTGGCATGAATGCTACTACCAGATGGGTTCAGAAACTACTGATCTCCAGGGAATTCACAATTTCACAAAAAACATCCAGTGAGCAGAAGATCTGCAGACTGAAACACACTGTTAAAGAGAGAGAGATCAGAGGAGAATGACCAACCTGGTCTTAGCTGACAGGAAGTCTATAGTAATTCTATAGTAATAATCACACTTTACAACTCTGGTAAGCGGAAAAGCATCTCAGAACACTCAACACATCAAACGTTGAGATGGATGGGCTGTAAAAGCTGAAGACCACATCAGGTTCCTCTCCTGTCATGACTATTCCTCTTCTAGCAAACCTGATGTGGTTTTCTGCTGTTGTACCCCAGCCATGCTGAGATGCTTTTCTGCTCACCACGGTTGGAAATGAGCAGTTTCTGAGATACTCAAACCATCCCTTCTGATACGAATATCCACACCATGAACAAAGTCACAGAGATCACACTTCTTCCTCATTCTGATGTTGGATGTGACCTGAAGCACTTGACCTGTATCTGCATTGTGCTGCTACTGCATGAATGTGCAGGTGTATAGGGGTTCCTAATTAAATGGACTGTGAGTGTAAATGTGACACCTAATTTTTTATTACATTTAAATATATTGATTTAAAGATATACATATTGGGCTCATGCAGTTCTAAAAATTAAACAAAGGTCACGTAAAATACAGACTGGATAAGGATATGGCATGTGCATGCATCTGCCACCCTCACACTCAAATATCAAACATCACAGAATATATAAACTCCATGCATTTCATTATGTTTTTGAGGAACATGTGTTGTCCTCACATGTTCTGTACTAGCATGCTTGGTTAAGATGCCAAACATGGATGTAAACAGAATGAAAGCAGCTGACTACAGCTCTAGGACAGCATCTGATTTTAGCTTTGGAAAAAAAAAGAGAGGGGGAGGAATCGGGCACGCGTCTATGTCGTGTTATTTCTATGACGGCAGCCGCTGTTATGATCCCTGTCATCAGGAATGGGACAGAGGAGTGGTGGGAAGGTGCCAATCAGGCACTGAGCTTCAAATAACTGTCCAACTCCAGTTCAATATTACTGCCACACCTCCTCTTCGTACTTGTTTGAGATTTTTGAGTGCAGGCCATGACACATCACAGGAGTTTACCCTTAGCAGTACAAAGGGCAAATGGTAGTAGTAAATGGATGGCTTAACGGATAAAAAAAAAATCTCACATCTTGCATATCAAGCACTTAAGCATATCAAGCACTTTTGTAAACGGCCTTCCTCAAACTGATGCCACACAATGGTAAAGAATGTATCGTCAGGTGTCCACAACCTTCTGGAAACATAGTGGACATAGTTCCTAAACGGAGCAGTGTTTAGAATTGACAAGTTTGTGTAAATTAGAAACAGGAGATAGTGATAGATGAGCCTGAAACACTCATCTACACTAAATCATATGATCTAGCTAATCAAGGTCTTGAAGAACACATCTACAAGACTACAGCGGGATTAGATATAGATTCCCTAGACCACTAAATCACCCGGCCTGAAGCAAAATTGCACAACCATGCCATATACTACACACCAGGTGTGTGCTATCATTTCTATTCTGCTGTTTTTACTTATCAAGGCACCTTAAACATGTTCCGTCATCACACCAAAAGTTCCAGTCACCTCGACTTGCTACTACGTATTCACAGGGAAATTTCTTTAACCGAGTCTCAGTCAAGGCTTTCCCATCACTTACCCAGAGTTGACGTCTGCCCTCAAGAAGGCCTGGATGACCAGAGGAAACTCTGACTTCACAATGAACAGGTAGCTGGACATAGCTGTGAAGTATAAAATAAACGGGTCAGAGCTTAGAAAATGCAACTTCAAGACTGTACCGATCCCTTCTACTTCTTCTTCTCTTTTTTTTTTTTTTTTTTTTTTTTACACAATTTTGCCATAAAAACCTTTTTTGTTGGATGATTTCTGAAACAATGCACTGGCTTACTGAAGAAGCATATGTGCTCTTAAATAAAGTATGCTACAAGCACCGGTATCTGGCACCAAGACATTAGCAGCAGATCCTGTAAATCCAGTAAGTTGTGAGCTGGGACTGCCATGGACTGGACTTGTTTGTCCAGGACATCCCACTGATGCTCAATCAGATTGAGATCTGGGGAATTTCGAGGCCAAGTTAACACCAATCATGAACAGTTTTTGCAGTGTGTCAGGGTGCATTATTCCGCTGAAAGAGGCCACTGCCATTAGGGAATACCTTTACCATGAAGCGGTGTACCTGATCTTCAACAATGTTTAGGTAGGTGTTACATGACAAAGTAACATCCACATGAATAACAGGACCCAACGTTTCCCAGCAGAACACTGACCGGAGCATCACAAGCCTCTGCCAGCTTGACTTCTTCCCATACTGCATCCTGGTGCCATCTCTTCCCAGGTAAGTGACGGACACACATCCGGTCATCCATGTGAAGTAAAATGTGACCATCTGACAAGGCCACCTTCTTCCATTGCTCCATGGTCCAGCTCTGATGCTCATGTGCCCATTACAGGTGCTTTCAGTGGTGTACAGGGGTCAGCATGGGCACTCTGACCGGTCTGCAGCTACACAGCCCCACACACAGCAAGCTGTGATACACTGTGTGTTCTGTCACATTTCTATCATAGCCAGCATTAACGTTTGCAGCAATTTGTGCTACAGTAGCTCTTCTGTGGGATCAAACCACCATGACCCTGTCACCCTGTTATCTGTTGTCCTTTCTTGGTCCACTTTTGGTAGGGACTAACCACTGCATACCAGGAGCACCCACAAGACCTGCTGTTCTGGGAGATGCTCTGACCCAATCGTCTAGTCATCACAGTCTGGTCCTTATCGAAGTCACTCAGAAACATAGCCTGCCCATTCTTCCTGTTTCTAACACATAAGCTTTAAGAACTGACTGTTCACTTGCTGCCTAATATATCCCACGCCTGTACAGTGACCGGTGACAGTGTAACAAGATAATATTATTCGCTTTACCTTTCAGTGGTTTTAATGTCACGACTATTCGGTGTAAAAACCTTTAACTGTATTTTTTGCTCTGTTTCTTTTTCCAGTATTTGTGCTCTCAGACCCTAATAAAGTATTATGAACTTGCACATGCAGTCTGAATTTACAGAATTGGATAAACAAGTGTCAGGGGCAAAGTAGTGAGAGGGAAAAACATGGAAATATATATATTTTTATAGTGCTCTCAATAGTCAGTGGTCTCAAAGTAATCTCTTTGAAAAATAAACTGAAACTCACCACACAAATGCATAACAGTGTTTCAATTATATCAGCAATTAAAGACAAGATTTCAGTACATTGTCTCATTGGTAAGACTAAGTAAATGATGTAGATTTGTTAAAATAGCAGACTCAGGCACCCACCAATTTAAAAAATGTGCTTTGGACATATTATTTTGTTCATAATCACATTTCCCAAAGCGACATTCTGGTTTAGTAAATCACTGCGTTAGTTAATCTAGCTGCATTTTGTGCTATGCAAATCAAAACACCCAAAACTGAATATTCGTTAATTCTAACATCAAAAGCCGACTTGACATTTTCCTCATTTGGAAAGCACCATGCACTGTAGACCCTTTTAGTAAATCAGCTTGCACATTTTTGCCGGTTATTAAGTATTACACGCAAGCCTTTAACAAACGAATGTAGCTGTAACACAGCTCTTGGCCAAAGATGATTTCCTATACAACATTTAGTGTAATGTGAGTCTAGTGTAAGACGGATGAAAAATCCTGTCCATCTTTAAAGGAATGAATCATCATTCCTTATACAACGTTTCCTTATACATTATATACACATAAGCATAATATGGGTTAAAGAAAATCAAGCAATCAAGCAAAATTTAGGTACAAACAACAATCTTATGTATGAAGCTCTTCTCACCGCCAATGTTCTGCAGTGTTATAGCAATTCCAGCTGCCAGTTTGCCAGGTGTCCCAAAAGCCCGGAAGCCCAGCTGCTCATAGGCTCTGATTCCTGGAAGCATTTTCAGAACGTGAAAATAAATCTGAATATTTAATCAACACCATAATGACTAGTGGGTAATTATAGGATCAAAAGATTACAGTCAGAGAAAAAGTTATGAACTTACCCACAACACCGGAGGCTTTTAGCAAGAGGTGAATGGAGTAGGATGAAAGAACAGCAACTGCAGTGAGGAGGAATCTAACCAGAAAAAAAAACTCAGTTTCACGAAACTTATCTGCAGCACTTTTTATACCCCTATGACTATGGTCTCTGAATAAGAGCAAAATGCAATAAATAATTGGACCTTTTTTAATATCTTTTCCGCATTGCCCACTTCATGTGCAAAGTCTGAGCTTTTCCTGACATACGATTAGATTTAGCAGGTTCATGACACTTCTCATCTATTCTGCACACAGAATCAGTCTTGGTATTCTCAGTAGCCTATAGAATTTACAGCGTAAAACAATATGTAAAATAGTCATGTTACAGTACCGTGCTACCAAATGTCTTGCAGGTCTGACTGTGTTAACAGTGAAGAGTTTCATAAGCTTCGTAAGTTTAATTAACTAACTATGAAGGGCAGAAATTATTGCTTTGGTGTAGTTACACAGAATTAGACTAATGTACCTTCAGAAAATAATCACTTAATCAAAGTGCAATTGTGAAAAAAGATACAATTATACATTTTTTGCACATAAAGACAAGAAAAAGTCTCAATGTTAATTCATGAGGGTAATGCTTTAAAGTTTTCACATATGTCACTGACATACGGGTTCATAAGTTACTACATAAGCATATAAGGGGTTTAATTCTTTATGTGTACAGTGGTAGTATTGGGAGCTTATGCCTTTTACAGGAAGGCGTAATAATATTCATGATATTTTAAAAATGTTCCACATTTTGAGACAGCAACCTAGACTTACCAAATTATCACTGAGGGTTCAGCCAAGTCGGTTAATTTTTGTGAACCAAGGATACAGAGGACTTAGTGTACCATAGTGTGCTCACTTCTCTCTTCACTCCTGTAAGGCCTCATCAGCCAACACACACTTTCCTGCTGTAAGCTACACCTGAGACATGTGGGGGGGTGTATCCTTCTTATAAAGGCCATGTTGTTATATTACAGCATGTCTAAAAACTTAAGAAAGCTGCTCTGAATTTAGTTCATTAATGTGTAATTGTTTTAAGTTCTATGACTGAATGCATGACCAATGGGAAACTCTCTGTAATGAACATTTTCTACAAAACACATCAGCTAATAGTTGAAAAACATTTTTCATTTTCAGTGTAGCATTTGTGCAAAGATGATAGAAACTAGTTTAAGCCAAGTGAAATGAGTAGGTGTTCAGAAGGCACAGGGATTCTGTGAGAAACTCTGCAGTGGATACTCTGCTGATATGCACTATGGACTGCAGGCCCACTTTTGAATGAAGAGCATTTCCCATGACCCTCTGTTCAGATCTCAGTGCCAAGGTTTGGATGGAGCAATGCGTTGCCCGCGATGACCTACTAGCTGAGAGCAGAAAGTTCATCACTCAGCAGTCCTCAAAATGGTAGAATCACCACCCTTCCCAGATAAGTGAATTAACCCACTGATGCCCTCATGTCCTTTACTGGAGTGTATGCAATAGGCAAATGATTGTGAGGTTAATGACAGACATACAGGCTGTTAAACAAACTTCCATTTATAAAATACCAGCAATCATGAGAAGTTAAGTTTGTGGAGGACTATGGGAAAGCCACAGCTGAATTAATGTTTGATTACTGATTGATTTGTACTGCTGGGAAACATGGTAGGATGCATCTGAAATGCTCTATTAAACTTGTATAACTCCCTTGACAATTGTGGTATGAACAAACTACTGGCCTAAGCTTGGTCTAGAAGAGAATTTCAATAAAATCTATTCCACTACTGGCACAGATAGTAGCAGTCTGCATGTCTAACTGAAGCCATATCTAATTTGCTTTTCAAGTTTAAACAAATTCTGGCTAGGCCTTCTCGCTGCATATATACCTAAAAAGGAACATGGGACTGAGCGAAATGTAAAGCTAAACTAATGTTGTGACTGAAATGGGACCAAAGTGTAGACTTTCTGTTTTAATTTAAGGGGTTTAACAAAAATATCACATTAACCCTTTTGGATATACAGCCATTTTTTACATAGTCCCTCCATTTTCACAGGCTCATGACAAATGCACTTGATTCCAACTGGTGAATTTGCATTTGGTAGCTGTTCATGGGAACTCACAATATCATCCAAAGCACACCACATCATTTGTCAAACAAGGTGGAGGCAGTGTTATGGCATATGGCTGCCAGTGGAACTGGGTCACTGGTGTTTATTGATGATGTGACTACTGATAGATGTAGCAGGATGAATTCTGAAGTGTACACAGCTATATTTTCTACTTAGATTCAGTCAAATTCTGCAAAACTGACAGGACAGAGCTTCACAGTTCAGATGGATAATGACCCAAAACATTCTGCATAAGCAGCTCAAGAGCAAACTAGTGGGACGTTCTTAAATGGCTAAGTCAGTCACAGGCCCTCAATCCAGTTGAGCATGTTTTTTACACACTGAAGACAAAACTGAAGGTAGAAAGTCCACAAACAAGCAGCAACTAAAGGCAGCTGCTTTAAAGCCTGGGTAAAGTGGAAACTCAAAGGTGGAAACTCAGCATTTGGTGAAGTTCATGGGTTCCACACTTCAGGCAGTTACTGAATGCAAAGGATTTGTAGGTGTTAAAATCAAGCTTTATATTTATAATTAGGTTCATTTTTCCAATTCTTCTCAGCCTGTAGAAATGAAAGGACGATGTAAAAATGTCTGTAATTCCAAAATGGTTAATATTTTTGTCAAAATATTTGTTAAAAATAGTGTATACAGTTAATATGTACAGCATTTAAAATCCATAACCTGTATATTCTATGTGTTGGCCATTTTTCTTTTCTGGCACACTTAATGTGAAGGGGACTGGGCAAAAGTTTTCCTTTCGAAGCATGTGTGAGCATGAATGAGTATTAGTTTAACACAACTAATGAGTTCAAGGTTTATGTGACTGCAGATCAAGTTGTGTTCTTAGCAGACGGAGCAGCCTTCCAGGTAATCAGAGCCATGGTGTCCAGTAGCATGTGTGATAGAGAAGATACCTAAGCTTGGTTTCAGTTCTGCTGTCTAAGACAGACCATGACAGGTCAGACAGTGAATCCAGTCAGACAAGTGAGCGAGATCTGATGGCCGTATATGGGGAGGGGCGAGACATTTCCGAAGGGAAGGAGGGGCTTGGGAGTGGAGCACAAGGACTATTTCAGTCTTGGCCTTTCGAGGCACAGAAGGGGCAGAAGCAACAGATGGAAAGTTTTCAGGGGTAGGAGTATAACCCTAAAGGCAGGACAGAGACTGAGTCATGGAAACATTTCAGAGGGAGTGGCTTGGGCCAGCAGGTAGAGCAGGGCTGGATGATGGAAAAAAACTGGGGTGGGAGGGCCAGAGAGTTGCTTAACATCCTGGAAGCTTGGCCTTTCCTCTCCTCTTTAGGAAACAAGGTCGCTACTCGTGATATATGGCACTCCTGAAGTTCAGGGCAAGTGTGAGGTTAAAAAGCATGTCAGAAATATTTGTCAACTACTCTGACATCATTAGCAGCACTAAACACAGAAGGTGTTTAAAATACAATTATCCTTTAGTCGATAAAGCAAGTACAGTTTGGATGCATAGTGTTTTAAGGATAATATTTTATAATAAAATATCAACAAATGGCAAGCATGATTTGTTCCACAATAGTGAGATATGGAGCAAAAGATGATGTCACTAACATCATGTCACTCATGATGTCACTAGTGTATAGATGCCAGTGGCATTCTTCAAATAGTTACGTGCAAATAGCTGCTTACAGAAAAGACTCTATTAAAACCATGATACACTACCCAGAACTCTTTCAGTCTCTGCTTTGTGATGATGGCTGTGATTAAAGCAGTATATGAATAAACATAATCAAACTACTGCATGTGGTAAACAAAATCAGCCACAAGTAAAGTGCAAGTAAATGAATCCAAAAAATAATATATGCAACTGATTTCATTTAAATATACTGTGCATATATACAGGGGTTAGACAATGAAACTGAAACACCTGGTTTTAGACCACAATAATTTATTAATATGGTGTAGGGCCTCCTTTTGCGGCCAATACAGCGTCAATTCATCTTGAGAATGACATATACAAGTCCTGCACAGT
>JAOVVH010000023.1:8331943-8350607 GCA_028566435.1 Scorpiodoras heckelii
TTTCCTCCCACAGTCCAAAGACATGCATGTTAGGATGATCGGTCACTCTAAATTGCCCGTAGGTGTGAATGTGTGTGGACTGAATAATGAATGAGTGAATGTACGTTTATTGGCATGTTATAAAAGCTTGTCTTTTTTAATTGGTACCGTTGTCCATATTATGGCAGAAAGAGAGAGTAAATGTGAGTGAGGTAAAGCTGACAGCTCAAAAAAGTACTCTGTTAGGCTGTATAATTAACAGTGATTTTTAAATGTAATTCAAGGGTATTAATTGATGGATAAAGCACAATTGATACTATTTCTACACTCACCAGCCACTTCATTAATGAAAGACCATATTAATATACCGCATAGGACCCTTTTCTCTCAGCTCTTCATGGCATGGATTCCACAAGAGGATGGAAACATTACTTTGATTTTCTGGTCCATGCTTACAGGACTGTATGTAAATTGTAGCCATAAAAGGATGCACAGGGTCAGCAATAACATTCAGAGAGCCTGTGGCATTCAAAGAAAGCTGTACTGGTATTAAGGGGAGCAATGTGTGCCAAAAAAACGATAGCCACACCATTATATCATCACCAACAGCCTGAGTGTTGAAACGAGATAGGTTGGGTCAAATGGATTTGTGTGGTTGACAGCAAATTCTTACCCTAGCATCTGTGTGTTCAGTCTTCAGCTGTCCAGTTTCATCGAGCCTGTGCTCACTGTAGCCTCAGATCCAGTCTGACCATTCTTTTCTGATCTCTCTCATCAACTGCAGACCTGCTGCTCACTGGATGATGTTTTTGTGTTTCACACCATTTTGTATGAACTCTAGAGACTGTTTTCTGTGACAATCCCAAGGGATCAACAGCTCCTTCACTGCTCAAACCAGTCTGGCACCAAAAAAGCATGCCAAGACAAAGTTACTGAGATCATATTTTTCCCCATTCCCATTCTTTTCCTCATTCCCCATTCAGACAACCGTTTCACCTGAAACCTTAGATCTGTAACTGCATAGGTTTATGCGTTGCACTGCTTGCCACGTGATCGAGTGATTACATAACTGCATGAATGTGCAGATAAGTACTTGTCTCAACAAGAGGCTGGTGAATGTAAATATACAGTAGATATACTATATATACAATCAACTTAAGAATTATTGGCATCCTTGGTTAAAAAAAGGGTTAAAAAAGAAGTTGTGAAAGAAAACAATGTAGAAAAGTCTTTTAAAAAAGCATTAGCATATCAATGATTATATTATCAAAGTAAAGCCCATTTACTATTAGCTTACATACTTAGTACAGCCACCACTACTAGCTGGCTATAATTCAAATGATAGGCTGCTCACATGATGACTGTGTACTAATGTGAGGTGTTTATATGGCGGTGAGTCAAATGAAAACCTTGAAAGTGCAACAGGAAGTACATCTTACAGGAATTACAAAACTTGCACCGACCAAAATGGAGATTATTTTTAAATGCGCGTTTTGAAACTTGCGTGCAATGAACAATGCAAAAAAAAAAACTATAAGGTTTTCATTTGAATCACCTTCGTAGTGTGCATTTTGGTGTGACACTGTGTACAGAGTGAAGACGCTTACATCTTTGTGATTTACAGTACCTTGCAAATGAATTCAAACCCCAGGAATTTCAGATTTGTCTGCATAACAAGCGATCAATTCTTTGTCAGTATTTTTATTGCATTGAAAACTCATAGTATCTTACAGCGCATTTGTAAAGTCAAAATGAATTGTTGGTCAGCAAGCATTTAATAGAAAATTATAAACTGAAAAATGATGATTGCATAAGTATTCAACCCCTGGGTTCTAGAAGCTCCAGATGAAAAATACACTACATTACCAAAAGTATTCGCTCGCCTGCCTTCACATGCATATGAACTTGAGTGACATCCCATTCTTAATCCATAGGGTTTAATATGATGTTGGTTCACACTTTGCAGCTATAACAGTTTCAACTCTTCTGGGAAGGCTTTCCACAAGGTTTAGGTGTGTTTATGGGAATTTTTGACCATTCTTCCTGAAGCGCATTTGTGAGGTCAGACACTGATGTTGAATGACAAGGTCTGGCTCGCAGTCTCCACTCTAATTCATCCCAAAGGTGTTCTGTCGAGTTGAGGTCAGGACTCTGTGCAGGCCAGTCAAGTTCTTCCACACCAAACTCGCTCATCCATATCTTTATGGATCTTGCTTTGTGCACTGGTGTGCAGTAAAGGAACAGGAAGGGGCCATCCCCAAACTGTTCCCACAAAGTTGGGAGCATGAAGTTGTCTAAAGTTGCTCTAGAGTCCAGTGGTGGTGTGCTTTACACCACTTCATGCGACACTTTGCATTGCGCAACGTGATAAAGGCTTGGGTGCAGCTGCTCGGCCATGGAAACTCATTCCATGAAGCTCTCTACGCACTGTGCTTGAGCTAATCTGCAGGTCAAATGAAGTTTGGAGGTCTGTAGCGATTGACTGCAAAAAGTTGGTGACCTCAGCATCCACTGACCCACTCTGTCATTTTATGTGGCCTACCACTTCATGGCTGAGTTGCAGTCGTTCCCAATCCACTGACAGTTGACTGTGGAATATTTAGTAGTGAGCAAATTTCATGACTGGACTTGTTACACAGGTGGCATCCTATCACAGTACCACGCTGGAATTCACTGAGCTCCTGAGAGCGACCCATTCTTTCACAAATGTTTGTAGAAGCAGTCTGCATGCTTAGGTGCTTGATTTTATACACCTGTGGCCATGGAGGTGATTGGAACACCTGAATTCGATGATTTGGATGGGTGAGTGAATACTTTTGTCACTATAGTGTATTTTCTTAATGAGCACACAATTAACATATGCTCAGCCTTCACCAATATAAAACAGCTAAAAACTTTCAGGAAAAATACACACGGTTGAGGTTGGACATAGCAGTAAACTCTACTAGATCAACAGTGAGGAAGTGGAAGCTGCCTCACACCACCTCAGCACTACCTAGAAAAGGCTGCCTCTCACAACTCGGGCCAGAAACGAGAGAGAGTCTGGTGAGGGAAGCCACAGTGAGACCAACAGTCACTCTGAAGGTGTTACACAGTACAGTGGCTGAGAGTAGACTGAAGGAGCACCAGACAACCATTTGTATAATTCAGGAGTGTATGGGAGGGTGGCTAAAAAGAAACCGCTGTCCAGCAATATGGAAGCATGACAGTGATCCAGAAAGATGTAGGGTTTTTTTTTTTTGGTGTGATGAGAACAAGATCAAAATGTTTGTTCATGCTAAGTTTCAAAGCACTAGATGTGGTACAAACTTAACAACTAACATCACCCCTACAGTGAAATATGGTGGTGGCAGCATCATGCTCTGGAGATGCTTTTCATCCTGAGAACTTGTGCTTCTTGTCAAAATTGAAGGGAGAATTGATGAAGTAAAATAGAGATATTACAAGACCTGCTTTAGTTTGCTATAATAATAATAATAATAATAATAATACTTGGGAGAAACTCCACCTTTCAGCAGGACAATGTTTCCTGGTGTGAAGGGGTTAAATACTTTTTTTTTTTTTTTTTACACTTTGTAATTTCTGCTTAAAGATCTGCTGACAAAGAATTTACAAAGAACCCAACTATGCAAACATTGGGCTTATTAATCAAGGTAGTATAATATTCTGACTATTTGCTGCAGTCACTGAGCTTTTTATTTTTGAAATTTCCACCCACAGAACATGACCGATGTTACTTGTGGGCTGACTAGTTTCTGAATGACTGAGGTTTGGATTACATCCATTCAATTCACGTGGCCAGTCAGACAATCTAATACCAAAAAAAACCTAAATAAACATAACTGTGATAATGGATTGTGATTTCCACCAATGTGTTAAACAAACATACAAATCTTGGAGTGCTGGTGATCCATAGACTCCGTTCTGAGAACTACTGGATTATGCAACAGTGAATAATACACACGATTACTTGCAGTTCTTATCTAAGATCGTGAACCAGACTCGATAACAATGTTTAGATTTCAACTAAAGACCTTTAACTAAACAATTCACAAAAGTGCTGCTTGCTAACAACTGCCCTTACCCAACATCTAACAAGGATGTTTTATGTAAATAAGTTTTTGGGTTGTGTTTATCTACACAGGAAACCAACAATGAATGTCCTTGTTTATCAGTACAGATAAAATATGCACAATGGTTAGGGGATGTATACACAAAAACTGAATCTGGATTTAGGAACTTGCTAACTGATGCACACAATCAACAAGCTGTTTATCCTGTGCTGTGTAGCACACTTAATATCTTACTGCAGGGTTTCATCAGAACCTCACTTATCCACAAGTTCTCATGAAAATAATTAGGCAAATAAAGCTTTAAGTATCTTTAAACGACATATAAACTGCACCACGTGAAACAATGTTTCTAAACACGGCGAAAAGTATTAGTAGTAAAGCAACCGTCCACTTCCCATTTTCAACTCAGCAGGAAGTGTGCCAACATATTTTTTTTTTACGCCGGGAATTTGAATAAGCTGTTATGGCTTCTACATCTAACAGAAAAGAACTTTGTAACTTACATTTGCTATTTAGGATCACATGACAAGAGGCTTCTTTGTAAACACTGGCTTTTGGGAGACGTCCAGCAGCTGGCCTTGAATTTGCATTGACTGTTTCCTTGACTATTTACAGGAACGAGTATCCTTGCACAAGTATTGGTGTTCTCCTGAGGAAGGAAGTTGACTGATGTTTTTTGGCACTCGTTCCGTTTAAGCATTAATGCTACACCCTCTAATGAATGCCCTGTGAATGTTTAGGCCAATCTGGGATTTCTACCAAAACATCCAAACAGAGAGACATCTCAAACTTCTTTTTATTACATCTTAAATAACAGTACATTTTAATATAGTATCTATCTTGCATCCAGCTTTCTGTGGTACACCAACAGACTGAAATTAAATACAAAAGGTGAGGAGTGAGGAGCTCTACAGTTAATGATCTATTATGACCAGTTAATTAATGATGAGAAAATAAGGTGGGGAATCCATTTTAATTGAACTGCAATTAATCTTTACTGGTGGCAGCACACACAAATACATCACAATTATTGTACATTATCGCAGAGAGAGGAAAAAAACATAAAAAAAAAAGTCACAACTATCAAAGAAAGTGCATCTGTTTACAGTGGGGTGGGGTTTCCTGCCATTTCAGATGCCATATTCTAGACATAGGAAGCCAGAACAGAGTTTCTTTGGACCCATTCCTCTGTTAATTTGAAGTTGAGCAAAAAATGAGGCTAAACCGCTGTAGAACAGATATCTTGGCAACCGTTTACATTTGAAGAATCGTTACTGGAGCACAGGGGCAGAGGGATTCTACAGGAAACGTGTAGGACTCATTCAGTTTTACACTTGGGTGCATAGCTTTGCCGGTAAAAGTAAATGATGTGTACACGGTGCGGGAGAAATGACTGGAATTAAGCTTCAGCTGTTACAAGGTCTTACCACATTTCACCATCGTAGCAGAGATCAGTAGATCAAAAAGAAACGAGCACCTGCTTAAGCATTTCTACAGCATGCGACTATGTTACTTCATGGCAGATGAACTAAAAAGGTTAAAGTTTTAAGAATTATTTTCAGACATTGATTTGTACAACATTTCATTCACAGATTATTACCTGTATTTTCAAGCACAAACAGGGGTATCTGTTTTTAGAAACTGGTTTTTAAAAGAAAAAGAAAAAAGAAGAAAAAAAAAAAGGAGCCTTCTGCCCCTCGATCTATTAAGCCCAACCAATAATAGACCATCCCTAGACTGAAGAGTCACAAATGCACAAAGTAACTCCAGTACAAAAAAGTAAAACCAGAAAAGAAGCTTCAACGTTAGTTCAAACAATGAACTCCTATGAAAGAGAGGACAGGGTTGTAAATTTTATTTTCATTGTTAAAATTCCCTCTTGATGTGATTAATGGCATGTGCTTGGTTAGTTAACGCGTAAAACATTAGTCAAGTTTCTTATTGTGCAAACAAAGCTGACAAGACTGGAAAGAAAAGTAGCTAGGATATAATGCTGCATTCGCGTGCAAGTCAGATACTCGTATTTACAAGCAGCCATTTAGAGATAAATGACGCGAGTACCTCAGACTCAGAAATGGTAAAAGACTTAAAAGATATGGCATATTTATGGCGTTTTTCTTTTCTCTTCAAGGACAAAGGACCGCTATTCACATCAAAAGTTAACTAATGCACAGATTATTATATTTTTAGAAAACTAAGGCTGTTCTTATTACCCAGTTATTGCTGACAGCTCAGCAACCTTTGAACAAGATGATCGATTAAGAGTTGAATGTTGCTTGGGTCTACCACTTTGCTGCCCAAGACTACGAATCATGACTTGACGAGTGAGCACACTTTTTCCTCTTACGGCATCTAAAGTCACGCTCATGAAGACTACTTGCACACATCCACACACTTCCAACACACACACACACACGTGGGCAATCTAGTGCACCATTTAAAAAAAAAAAGGAAAAAATGAAAAATTCTTCAGAATAGAAAAGGCTGCTATTCCTTCCATGTCTAATCTCAGCCTTCTACACATCTTATTTAGTCTCTAACATTCACCCACAACTTTACAGAATTAAAAGGTCTTTATTTAGACTGGAACATATCTAAAAAGAATGTTATGATGGAAAAAAAGATCCAAGAAAAACAAAGAGCCTGATAAAAGTCTAAAAAGAAATAAAAGTTAAATAATTTGTACAATTACACTCCAACATTTGCTTTCTAGACACATGGATACATAAGCATGGGATGATAGTGTTTGTCAGGGTGACAGAATGGTCTGAAAGGGAATGCACAAAGTTATTCTTTTGATACCACAGGAATTCTTTTTTTAAGGTGGGTGATAGAACAAATTGTGCTCTTCTTCGTGTAGGAAAGGCATTGGTTTTCCTTAGAAGTTTTTTTTTCTTTTCGTGGTGGTGTCTGAGTCAGTTTTGTTGTTGTTGACGATGCTGTGAAATTTAACATTCTAACGTTGGAATGGTCTTCCAGTCAACTTTGGAGTTCAAATGACATCTAAAGGGTTAAAGGAGAAACAGTGACAAGAGCAATTAGTGTTAAAGTGTAGAAAGATTAACACTGCACACATATCACTGCACTGTCCATAATGTAATACAACGTTCTATAGGGTTAGTTGAACTACATGATACAATACAATTAACACATGAACATTCAACATTCAGGACCTGAACTCCTGAACAGACAGATGTGGGACAATAAAATGTATTTTCTGGAATGGATACAGTGGTGCACAGAACACTTAAGCCTGAAGTAACTAGGCTAGCTTTAAAAACTAGGTTTATGTTTACAGCAAAACCTGTGACGCTTTTTAACCCTGTAATCTAACTCAACATCCTGCTCTTTACACTAAATCTAAAATAATCACTTCCTTTAACTACTTTATTTCCTCATTGCATTCGGACAGTGTGCGTGTTTCAGGGATCAGTTGCAGTAATTCTGCAAAGAAACAATTTGAATAATAGTAATAATTATACATTAAGAAATACAACAGTGAGTGAGTCAGTAAATGAAAATAATTACACTTTAAATTTGCAACCATCTACCTGCATCTATTTTTACTCCCTGGTGACCTGACTTGCATGTTTAAAGGTAAAAGAAGCTGCTGCTTACTGTGTCGGACATGTTGTGTTGAAAGCACCTTCTGAGATCAGTTCCAGATCTTGAGGAAGCTGTCCCAGGACCCTGTAGCCACAGCCATACCATCATCAGTCACACCCAGACAGCTCACACGGTTGTCATGGCCAGCCAACACGCCTGCAATAAAGCAACACATGATGGAGACATCACGTTAGAAGGGGTTGGGTTATAAGTTTGGGCCAACCATTCTACTTAATGAATGTCCTCTAATCACTTGCATGACCATACATAGTCATTCTACAGAACTGTGATAAAAACAAACCCTGTTAGATAGACTTGGTAAACTGCCTGAGTGACTGCTCCATATTACTCGAGAGACTGGTTTGCATTTAAGGCTCATGCAGAGTGATGCTGCCGTTACGTTGAACCTGTCTGAGATTGTGTGCCTGAATCACCTGCACGGTCGGCCTTCAGGCTGTCCCAAACATTGCAGTTGAAGTCATCGTAGCCAGCAAGCAGCAAGCGGCCGCTCTTAGAGAAAGCCACTGAGGTGATACCACAAATGATGTTGTCGTGGGAGTAAACCATCAGCTCCTGATCTGCACGCAGGTCAAACAGCCGGCAAGTGGCATCGTCTGAGCCGGTGGCAAATGCATTGCCATTAGGGAAGAACTGGAGAGAGACGGACAATGAGTTCTCGGACAGGAACAGGAAACCTAACGCTATGTGAAATATTCACAAGGTGAGTAAATGCAGTCTATGAAACAAGCGAATGTATACTTTCAATACGCTTTTGACAAAATGCTTGATCACGGTTAGCTATTCATAAATCGCCAATGTAGGTCAGCCATCACAAAAGTTCACTGCTACTTACACAAATGGCATTAATGTCGGACTCGTGACCAGTAAAGGTCTGTCTGCACATGCCCTCGCGCACGTCCCACAGCTTAGCCGAGGCATCGCAAGCTCCAGACACAAAGGTTCTCGAATCTGGAGCCAGTGACAGGCTCATCACATCTCCAGTGTGACCTGCGAAAGTGGTTGTCTGCTGACCAGTCTCTATATCCCAGAGAGCACTGCAGAGCACAAATGCACACAGACACTGACCAAAATGATCTTCATAATCACTTTAAATTCTGTGTAGCACCATGTCACTTTATGACTCTCAGCACTTTTGGACTGTATGTCCAAGTTGTGTTAGATTTTATTTATTTATTTATAGTTTTTAGTGCTGTTTGACCACCATGGCAGTACAGGTGCAGTCTTTTCAGTCCATCTTTATTAGTTAGATTGTCTCTTCTCTCAAAAGTAGTATTTCAGTTTTATTATTTTAGGAATATTAATGATCACTGTTGCATTGCCATTGTTGAAGATGTTATTGTTAAGTTGTGTTAGATGAAATAAGACTAGTTAACAGTCCTCTTTTTTAGTGCCATAAAAAAAAAAGTAGGACTCCAGTATATGGAACTGCATTTCAGTCTAAAGAATACACCAAAACGTAACAGAATAGACACACCATCTGTATCCACAACACTGTATGTAGGTACATAAATCTCTCACCAGGTGGTATCACCAGAACTTGTGACAATCTGGTTGTCATCAAGGAAGCGGCAGCAAGACAGGTATCCTGGAAATCAAGCAAACATTTAATGTTAGCTGGTCTGAAATCTCAGTCATTATTAAACATTCATTACAATGGATCTGGTATAAACCCTGCTTCTTTATCAATGTCCTCAGACAAACCCACAAAGGGTTCTTCACCAGAGTTATACTGAGGGATTAGGAGCTAGACGTAGCAGGGTCAGCTGGCCCAAAAGCATGGTAGTGTTAAATTGTGGCACTGCCGCCGAGAACAGCACTTCAAATGCCACTGCAAATGGAAGGTCGAAAGTATGTACAAGTGCACACACACTGATAGCAACCCAAAATGCAGTAGTGTACAAGTCATATCCACAACCTGTGTGTCCAGCCAGCTCGCGGCTGACGCGCACATTGCCTTCGCGAGTCTTCAGGCTGTAGATGGAGCAAATGTTATCTAGGCCTCCACAGGCCACGTAGTTTCCTGAGGGAGCGTAGGCACATGTCATCACCCAGGATGAGCGCAGTGGGATAGCATGGACCTGAAACACACATACAAATATTCTATAATATAAAGAAAAATATCTTGGAACTAACCTTAATAGCATTTTAATATTCTGTTATTCTTGGCCTACCTTGTTTGTAGTATAACTGTCCCAAATAATGAGTTTACCATCCTGGGATGCACTGACCAGCAGCCTACACAAGGAAAAATAGCACTGAGGTCATTTCAGGCAGATATGTGATGTGACTACATAACGCATTGGTCACAACTTGCGACCTGAGAATGGTATGGTAATAACATTCACTTAGTCATAGCATCTACAAACATCATCGTAACACGTGTATTTAAAAGTATAAAGCGACACCAGAGTTATAAATGTAAACGCATCCACTATAGAGTGAAGGGAACCATCTGAACAGCAACAAAGAGACAATAAATAGACTAATAGTAAGGAATGATTACTTGCTGTGCTTTTACACTGAAGGTCAGACTGAGCAAAAGAATGTGTTCTTAATAAACGCAGAATAACAAAGAGGTGGTTTAATTCTTGGTATAAGCTGAATTAATGTTAATAACAATATTCTTAATCTCAATTATGGTTTTATCACAGAATCTAAATCACTAAAAAAAAAACCTACTTAACAGACAACTATGAAAAATTGTAAATGCAATTTGTTTCGACAGAACCCTGTATAGGCCCGTGCTTCCCTAAATACAGCACTACTGAGAGAAAAAACAATATTCAGTGCTAAAGTTGAGTACCTGGAGTCAGAGCCCCAGTGCATAGCATAGATCTTAGCCAGATGCCCCCTCAGTGTTCGCCTTGTGCGCATCTGGATTCTCCCCACGGGGTCGATGTTGGCTGTTATCTGAAACCAAACTCATACCTTCACCTTCTGAATTCACAAATTAAGTGAC
Source organism: Scorpiodoras heckelii (assembly GCA_028566435.1). Lineage (NCBI taxonomy): Eukaryota > Metazoa > Chordata > Actinopteri > Siluriformes > Doradidae > Scorpiodoras > Scorpiodoras heckelii. The sequence goes on from JAOVVH010000023.1 coordinate 8,342,582, forward strand.
CAAAATAGTTAAAGCTGGATAAGAAGTAGTAGTAGTAGAGGAAAAGAATAAAAGAATAAAAGGCAGTAATATCCATCATTTTCCATTGTGTAACAAGGTGGTACCTGTGATAGTGTGGCATCTGCGCAGGCTTTCCTTGCATCCTGAAAAACAGAAACATGAAGAATTGAAATCAGAGTAAAGTGAAATGGATATAAACAGTATAAATTGAGATCTAGTTTAAAAAAAAAGGTTAACAAATGCAGCTATCCTGCATAACTACATAAATGATAAATAATTTAATGATATTACTGTAGAAAATGTCACAGGTCATTTATTAATAAATGTCCATCAGTCAAAGAATGTAGTTAAATCCTTATAGGCTAAATTAGTTTAATAATTCAAGTGACATTCTCTTTCATCTGAAATACGAGAGAACACAAAGAGTGGGCGTAGGAGACACAGTTAGTTACTAACAGAAAATAGACTTTAAATATTTTCTTTAGAAACAAGTACATTTATGCAGCCCCTTGTGTGCAGCAGCAGGTTTTTGTCAGTAAACAAGAGCGAGCCATTCAAACATTATTAGGTAAACTATGCAAATCATTGGCTTTCGTATGAAAATACCTCTCAGTTACGTAAAGTCAACTTTCATGACTATAAGCAATAACCCAAGTCAGTGAGTTGGCAACATGACTACGACATGACCATGAGAATACGTGGAACTAACCACAGCTACGGAGTACAGTACATAACAAGAACAATTTTACTTACTATACTGCACCAAATAATTGTGAAATGCAGTCTGACTGTGACAATGTACACTCACTGGGCATTTTAATAGGAACACCTGTACACCTACTCATTGGTGCAGTTATTTAATCAGCCTATCATGTGGCAGTGCAGTGCAGAAAATCATGCAGGTGTGGGACAACAGCGTTCAGTAATGTTCACATCAACCATCAGAATAGGGGAAAAATGTGATCTCAGTCATTTTGATTTTGAGGCCTGCTTGTTGGCACCAGATGGACTGGTTTGAATATTTCAGAAACAGTCTCTAGAGAAAAAAAAAAAACACCCAGTGTGCAGCGGTTCTGAGCACAGAAACACCTTGTTGAGGATAACCACTGATAATTGTTGTGAGCAGAAGATGAGATGGATGGACTATAGCAACAGAACACCATGTTAGGTTCCAGTTCTGTCAGCCAAGAACAGAAAGCTGAGGCTGCAGTGGGTCACCAAACCTGGACAGTTGAAGACTGGAGGCACACAGGAGTATGAATCCATGGACCCAACCTGCCAGTCCAGGATGGAGGAGGTGGTGTAACTGTTAGGAATGTTTTTATGACACACTTTGGGTCTATTAATAAAAAAATCAGTCATCACTTGAACATTGTAGAATGATAGGGGTGGGAATCTCTAGGCACCTCGCGATTTGATTACGATTCAGAGGGCTGCAATGTGATTATAAAACGTTTATCGATGCATCTTTTTTTCTATACAGGATTTCTTTTTTCTCACCGTGTGACTACTTGGTACTTTTAAAACAAAGTATTTGTAATGATCCATAATGAATTTACTTCCAATATCTTTTATTAATAAAACAAAAGGAAGCAGTGTAGGAATTCAACTGGATTTTCCTGCAGAATCTGCATTTGCCAGCAAATATCCCGGCATTACAAAGAACCAACAAGAAAACCAAAGTGTGTCTTGTAGTTAATTAATACAAACTGAATCACCAACATATAAAATAAGATATCTAACCAAAAACTTCCTGTTAGTGCAATGAACAAGATAATCCTTCAGACAGAAAACCCCTAAATTTCTTTTCTCTTCTACATTCTTTAACAGCTCAGCCATATTTGTACCCATGTGGCTCTCGGTCATTGCTCTTATCTGGAGCACATGAGATGCTAACTGCCACTCAACTGTGATAAAACGCACAGTTACGGTGACATAAGATTCTGTGGCAATGGATGTCCATTCGACATGTTACAGCTATCCTACCCGGTTTCTTCAGTGATTCCAAGACTTCAGTTCTGGTCTCGTTGTAGAGTGTGGGGTCGCTGTGTCGGTAAAATATCTTTAAGACAGGACACTGTACCTCGGCTCCAAAGTGCGCAACATAGCGTGAAAGCCCTGGCTCTCAGTGACTGAATACGGATGCAAATCCTTGGCAATAAACGCTGCGATAGCGTTTGTACTTCGCCTCGCCCTTTCCAAGTGGGGTGGAAGCTTTGACATCGATTGCTCACTGGTCCTCTGGTTGGCAGGAACTACAGCTGGCAGTGTTTCTTCCTCCTCTGGGTGGAAACATGTAATATTGCTTCACATATTTGTCATGATTCCAAAATATTTAATTTAGTTTGACACAACTTGCAGACAGTGTAGCTCCTGTACAGGTCCTTTTTTCCTTCAATTTCATAGATGCCAAAGTGCGTCCAAACGCAAGCTTTTGACGCAGAGGGTGCTGGTCAGATTTTTCGCTCATCCATCTTGTCACTGTTATGTGCACGCCGCAGGCTGTCCGAGCGGGCTCTGCACTTCTGCACTTACGAGTTCCGCCTTTTGCGTTCAGTCAATATAACGTTATCAATTAACATTTAGAAAATCTATTTTGACCCCACCCCTACAGTCTGATGAGGCATTACTTGAATGACCACAATTTACTGTCTTCTAATGACTACTTCCAGCATGAATATACACCATGGCACAAAGCAACAGCTGTCTCAAAGAAATTGGCAGTGACTTCAGAGTTCTTCACTGGTTTTCCTAGTCACTGGATCTGAATCCACTGGAGCAGAACACCATTGCGATGTGGTACAACAAGAGATTTTCAGCAGGAAAGCGCATCTGAATCTGCAGGAGCCATTTGATGCAATCATGTTGACACAGAACAGAATCTTAACATTTTGTGAAATCCATGCCATAAAAAACTGAGGCTATTTCGAGAGCAAAATGAGGCCCTACCCAGTACTCATGCAGTGTTCCTAATAATGTGCTCAGTGAGTATCTGTACAGCAGTTCTAAATTTGTATATAAAATTAAAGAAATTCAGATTCTACAGATTTTATTTTAAACGTACTCATTTTAATGTTTGGGCCCCAAGTATCTGATTTTTAAAAGTGTTTTTTTCTCACTTTGGTGCATGTGATATGTCCTCTCTCTTTTCCTTTAATTCTACAATGCTTTGGATTTGCAGATCCTTGCAGCACTTACAAAAGATAAAGACTTTGCTTTATGAGTCTGTGTTCTTCTGCTCAGACTAAAAGTTAATATAGTAATAACTATTTTTCTTTTCCAGGATTCAGAAAACCTGACTGCAATACCTCAGACTGTGGCTCCTCTCACTGCACTAGCTGGCAATAACTTTACCTAGATTTACTGTTAACTTAAACATTCATCATTAAATATTAATATGGTACATGACAAAAGGATTAAATCATAAATAACAGTTGAGTAACAGCTGTTGATATAAAATGGTGGGCAATTTTGATTACACATTCTTTAGATATTCATAGCAACTGGAACATAAAACTAGTACCCCCATTAAAAGCCTTACAGAGTGTCGAATAAATGTGGTAAGACCTCAGCAATGTTGTGTTAATCAAATCCAGAAGAAAACTATCAACGCTGTGCAAAAAGTCGGCTTTAATGATGAATGAGCCTTTCCTGATTAGTAGTTTGCAAAAGACCATAAGCAGATAAATCCAATATTAAGTAAAACTGCTAGTATGCTGTACCAAAACAATTGCATTTGGATCATTTGCGGCTCGCCATCATTTTAGAAATAGTTATTTTTAAAAGATACTTTTAAAAGAAAAGTAATGATTGCCACTACTAGATAAGTTTCTAGTTTGAACACTGGGTGTCGCCATCACCCAACACTGACTCTGCCCATCAACCCTCTCCTCTTTCCCATCCTCAAAACACAGTCAGATTAATTCTATAAACCAACATTCAGTGTCACCAAACATCTGGATAGAAAAAAAATAGTATGTCAGTCATTCAGAAGAAACTGTGTCAGTGTAATCTGGGAGCATTCAGCTGCTATAATTAAGGAATATGTTGTAAAGAGACTGTTAAAAGCTTAGACTTTTATCTATAATGGTACCTAGTGACAGGATGTTGTAACAACTAGCAACCTGTGAGCTTTATCTCATTTCCTGCCCTCACAGTAACTGAACTCTTTATTGGAGCTACGTTCGAGTATGCAGTTGATGCTGTTTACTGCAAGTCACCAAATGAGTGTGAATGTGCATGTGCAAGTGAAAGTGTGTGCAGGAGGTGGCACTCACTCTGATCTGGTTTTTCAGCTGCTCAGCCTCCTGGCGTAACTGATCCAGTTCACTCATTTTCTTCTTCTAAAGCTCTTCCTCACTCCTACTGCCGGGACACACACTGATCTGTGACAGAAGACATTACAAACAGCAGGAATTACGAGACAGAGTTACAACTGAATTGTGAGACACTAACACATGACTAAAACGTTATTTTCAGAGAAGAATCCACTCAAGTATCGAAGAGGATTCTGAAGAGAATTTTAATTAAAACGTTTGCACAAAGTACTGAAAATATAACTCTTAGACAACTCAGGAGAAAAGTGCTCACTGATCAACATTTACCAATTAGTCATTAAAGCCTCCTGAGACAGTAGAATAACAGAATCATCAGTGATTGTTTGAAATGCTGCGTCAATAATAGGCTTGGTTTAATGTTTGTGCCAGTCAAACCATTACTGCTAGACTAACTACCACATTATCTCTTTTCCTAGTTATTCAGCCTTAAGGAAGCACAATTTAAGGTCAAGGAACATGTGCATGATGGAGAGTGCACAAAGAGTTTCATACATGAATACAACATTAAAATGCTAAACAAAAATAGTTTGTCCTTATGAAATTAAATGCTACTTGTAACAATACCCAAGAAGAGAGAGTCATTAGGTGATATAAGTCATAACAGCTAAATTATTCAGACAGACAAACAGACTTTGCGATGGCTAGAATTAAATAAATGGGGTGGACTAATCAAATTCATTAACTGGACTACTAGGCAAGTAAGAGCTCCAAAGTGAGCTCAGGCCAACGTTTAGGCTGTCTGGAAACTTTTCCAACCAGCTTATAATGAATGTGTGATGATTGTGCTCTCTAAAAATAAGCAGAATTTGTTTCAGAGACTTAAGTGTTCGCTCATTCGACAGGCCTCAAAAGATCACCCGTTCACGCTAACTGGGGCAGTTTTTAAGCGCAAGGGTTACTGATCAGAAGGTTGGCGGTTCAAGGCCCAGCACAGCCGAGCTGCCACTGTTGCACCCTGGAGCAGAGCACTTAACCCATCCTGCTCCAGGGGTGCTGTATTATGGCTGACCCTGTGCTCCTGACCCAATCTTAGTGCTCATTAAGTGTTCTACCGACGGACAGATCAGCTGACGTTCGTAGTCTATCAAGTGGCAGGATTCAGAACACAGCATTGTAGTGTGACAGCTACAGTCTCACCACTGTGGAGCACATTAAGTTTAAACATGGCTACACTGCAAAGGAAAATGTTTGTTTTGCAAAAGTTGGTAAACAGAAGGTTTGTCAAGCAATTACAAATAAAAACCAACAGCTTGCACACAAAATCAGCTTGTCCTCATCTACTGATTTTCTGCACCCTGTTAAACATTTTCACTCAACATACAAAAACCCTTTCAATGAAAGAGAGTCCATCTTTTTGTAAAACCAATAAGAAGTCCATTCAGACGGAACTGAAATTCCAGACTATTCCTGAGATTTCCTAACATGGGTTATGCTGCACTTTTCCCAACCATGCACAGTAAAGGCAGCTGTATGTTCCAGGTCAATACTTAGGCAATGAGAACTGTGCCTCAAAATGCATAATGCGTAAAAAGGGGTTTAGGGAATTTGAGTAACTCAAGATACGATACTATCAAGACATGTTGTCCACGATAAAGATGCCATTATGACACAGCAATTCTGCAATACTCGACATATTTCAGAACAATCATCTATGATACATCACGAGATGTGTAAATGAAGAAAAAATATCCCTAAGGCAAAAAGCCAGAATTGTGTACTCATGAAACCACAATGATCCACCCTGAGCTAACTAGAGTCCACAGGTGAGTTTGAGTACACAGTATATCCTGCTTTCGGCAGTCTTCAAGCCTTCAGAGGTTTCCTTATATAGTGGATATAAGAAGCCTACACAATCCCCTAAAAATAGCAGGTTTTTGTGGTGTAATTGTTTTTTTTTACCAAGAATAATTTGAATTTTTTCCACCTTTAATATGACCTATAATCTGAGCTTTTTAATGAATCGATATGTACAATGAATTGTGCAACAGCTCTTTCCCATTTTAGATGTGTGTTTGTGGTATTCAAGCTGAATGCTGCCACTTAGTAAGTTAGTCTTTCTGCCACTCATAAGGTGTAATTTCAGTGATTTCATTTACTGCCACACCACATTAGGGCTGTGCCGGATTTCAGCTCCGGCTCCAGCTGAAAACCAACCATTTTTTACAAATCCAGCCCAAATCTGGCCCCGGCCAAAATGTAGCCGGATTTCAGTTTTTGGCCAGATTTGCACAACTACTGAAATCCCGATGTCGCCATATTTTCGTTTGTTTACTTTGATGAGATTTCGCCATCAACTCGCGACTGATGAGATCATGCATTATGAATATTAACGAGGGCGGCCAGCTAATCCAGTGAGATTAGTTTTATTCGATACTTGACAGACTATGGTGGGCAACAAGAAATCAGGCCCAGTGTGGGATTATTTTACAGTAAAGATCGACGATGCTTTGAAGTGTTCGTGTGTTCTGTGCGAGAGTGTCATCTCACGTGGTAAAGCGAATCGCCAAAAAAAGTTTTTTACTTCTTCCATGCTGACTCGCGTACGCTCCAAGCACCGACAGCAGTATGATGACATGCATGGAAGAGTCTAAGGCTGCATCCATGTCTAAAGGGTCGAATCCTGTGGCTCTTGAATCAGGGTGTGCGACACAGAAGAAGTCTTCTGACTCTTGTCAGTATTTAAATACTGTTTCACAACACTGTCATTAAACTTCAACACTGAACTTCAAGCACATTTTGTGGTATTGACTACTGTTGGGATTTGGGAATTCTGGTAGTGCCGTATGAATGTGATGCAACACGCAATTTTTCTGAATGTGTAATTTTTTAGTTAATTTCTATTTCTTTTACTTATGGGTATATTGCATGCAAATTTTACATTTCCATTGAATTTTAGCAATGTCATTAACAAACCACAAATCCGGCCCGGCTCCGGCCGGATTTGACAACAAAAAAACGGTCTAATCCGGCTCTGGCCTGATTTGCAAAAACTGAATCCGGGACACCCCTACACCACATACATAAAAAAGAGTTAAGACCTGGTGCCATCTTGTGGACTTCAGAAGCTGTGTAATTACAGTGCACATATGTACCAAAATAAAACTCAATGAAAGCCATTTTTAAAATGTATAATATATTAAATACATACTACACTGTACTGATTTCTTCTAGCACTTCTGAATAGTATAAGGTTTGGGACATAGTCTGAGTATTCGCAACTCTGGATGTAAATTGTCTGGTCAACATAATTGTGCAACTGGTCATTCTGAGAAGTTAGTAACAGCTCATCATCTCCTGACTGAACTAGTTGTCCAATTATAGCTAGCTAAGGTAAACAGAAATTCTTGTTAAAAACGTTGTTCTGCTATGATCTCATAGTGAGCTCTTGGGATTCGACTGTAAAGGGGGCTTTCCTTGAAGCTTGATGCATCTATACTATATTGCCAAAAAGTCTTCACTCACCCATCCAAATCATTGAATTCAGGTGTTCCAATCACCTCCATGGCCAAAGGTGTATAAAATCAAGCACCAAGGCAGACTGCTTCTACAAACATTTATGAAAGAATGGCTCGCTCTCAGGAGCTCAGTGAATTCCAGTGTGGTACCGTGATAAGATGCCACCTGTGCAACAAGTCCAGTTGTGAAATTTCCTCGCTACTAAATATTCCACAGTCAACTGTCAGTGGTAT